>ML685931.1:191560-219024 GCA_007922175.1 Pelusios castaneus | reverse complement strand
GGGTTAGGGGTGGGTTATGGCTTGTGTTGGGGCTATAGGGTTAGGGGGTGGGTTATAGATTGTGTTGGGGCTATAGGGTTAGGGGTGGGTTGGAGTTACAGGGTTCCGGGCTGGGTTAGGTCCGTAGGGCAGGAAGCAGGTTCTGGGTTAAGGATGTTGGGGACAGCATTGCTCACTCACCAGGGTCTCCTCCTCAGATAGCCCCGCCTCGGCTGCGATGAGGCACAAGGTGGTGGGGTCAGGGTGCTTGTTGACCTTGCTGAAGTTGTACTCCAGGATCTCCAGCTGCTCCTCCGTGGGGCCCATCGGCTGCTCTGTGGCCATTTTCTCTCCACCAAGGGCACTGGGTGAGGGGCCAAGGAGGGAGACCTGGGGGAAGGGGATTTTGCTTGAGTCCAGAGCCAGCAGTGGTGATGTGTCCCCCTCCGCTCAGCCTGCAACCCCATAGCCAGCTCTGACCAGCAGCCAGCACATCCACAGCCCTTGGTCTCTGAGCCTGCTGGTGTCTGCGCGGGCCAGGAATGCAACGCTGTCACAAAGCAGGGCAGTCTCATGCTGGCCAGGGAATCTCAAAGCAGACTGATGTGAATGAGTGCGACTCGGTGCACCAGCTCATTTGGGACCCCACTGGCAAAGCCCTCGACCGTAGGCAGGGAGAAACAGCCACCGAAGACACCTGAAAGGGGAAACGTGCCCACCTGGCTGGTTAATGGTGGGAATGCGCAGTCTGTTACTTGCAAACCATTCAGAGGCTCCATCTCGTTGTGTGCCCCATTCCCACACCACCCGTCACTGGAGGGAACACCAGGAGCAAAGACTGGGCGTTGTCATAGAATTGTAACCAGCGGGCAGAGGGGACGGAGAACTGAGCTGGTGTGGATTACAGCTGCATACCCCGGAAATTAGCAGAAAGGCATAACTGGAAATCCTCTAGGCCAGGGGACTAAAATCCACCAGCCTTGACTGACCTGTGCAGTGGAAAGCAGGACTGTTAGCTAGTTCTCATCCCTTTGAGCTGTAATAACCCTCTTTCCTAGCTGGGAGTGTGCTCTGCCTGGCAAAGCGATGTTCCCATGGTTACAGATCCAGTAGCCTCCTGCAGGGATGATTCCTGTTCAGTACTTCGGGCATTGGCATCACTTTTGGGGATGTTACAGAAATGCACACGGCTCTGCTAGTTACAGCCCTGGGAAAGCAAGCACTCTGGAGTCTGCTGGTAACAAATTAATGCCTCGAGGGGAACCTCTAAAGAAAAAACGCCCTGTACTTCTTTTATTGCTGCTTCCTGACGTAGAAAGACTCTCGGAAAGTCTTTTAAGGAATGCTTTTTTTCCTTGGGAGCAACACAAGGATTTCCTTGCGTGGCTGTAGAACCTCTGCATTGGCGGGTGACCTATTGGTCATGATTAGAGCTGTATGGGAAATGATTTTCTCTTCCCAGGGGAACTGTCACAATTTCACAAGAAATGTCTGTCCCAAAATTGGTGGGAAAGACAAAGATGTCAAACATTTCAGTGGACTGAAAAATCTGCATTGGCACACTTACAGCAGGCTTATCTGGCTGTGTGGACTCTCTCCTCAGACCCTATGCTATCAACACCCCTAGCTATCTTCGAGACACCACGGACTTTCTGAGAAAAATCCAATCCACTGGTGAACTTCCAGAAAACACCCTCCTGGCCACTATTGATGTAGAAGCTCTTTACACCAACATCCCATACAAAGACAGATTCCAAGCCATTAGAAGAACTAGCCCAGATGATACCACAGCAAACCTTGTGGCTGGACTTTGTACTCACCCACAACCATTTCAGATTTGAAGATAATTTAAATCTTCAAGTCAGCAGCACTGCTATGGGTACCTGCATGGCCCCACAATATGCCAACATTTTTATGGCCGACTTAGAACAATGCTTCCTCACGTCTCATCCCAAAGCACCTCTACTCTACTTATGCTATATTGATGACATCTTCATCCTTTGGACTCCCTGAAGATTTCCACAGAGATTTCAACAATTTCCACTCCACAGTCAAACTAAGCCTGGAACACTCCACACAGGAGATCCAGTTCCTGGTCACTACAGTGCTAATTAGTGATGGACACATAAACACCACCCTATACTGTAAACCTACTGATCGCTATAGTTACTTACATCCCTCAAGCTTTCATCCAAGACACACCACACGATCCATCTTCTACAGCCAAGCCATAAGATAGAACTGCATTTGTTCTGATCCTCCAGAGAGAGATAGACACCTTCAGGATCTCTATCATGCATTCTTAAAATTACAATACCCACCTGTGGAAGTAAAGAAATAGATTGACAGAGCCAGACAGGTGTCCAGAAGTCAACTACTACAGAAGAAGCCCAAGAAAGAAAACAACAGAACACCACTGGTCATCACCTACAACCCCCAAGTCAGACCTCTACAGCATATCATCAAGCATCTACAGCCTATTCTACATGATGATCCCTCACTCGCTCAAGCCTTGGGAGACAGACCTCTCGTTGCTTACAGACAGCTGCCCAACCTTAAACAGATACTCACAGCAACTACAGACTGAACAACAGAAACATCAAAGCAGGCACATATCTCTGTAACAAACCACTGTGCCAACTTTGCCCACAGATCTGCACAAAAGACACCATCACAGGACCTAATCAAGCCAGCTACTCCATCAAGGGCACATTCACCTGCTCATCCACCAATGTGATATGTGCCATAATGTGCTAGAAATGGCCTCCCGCCTTATATATTGGGCAAACAGGACAGTCTCTGTGCAAACGAATATATGGACACAAGAGTGACATCAGAAATCACAACAATCAAATACCAGTAGGGGAACACTTCAATCTCCCTGCTCACTCCATTGATGACTTGTTAATAGTTGTGCTCAAACAAATGAACAACAATTCAAAGCTTCAAAGAGAAACTGCAGAACTGGAATTTGTATGTAAATTTGATTCTGTTCCCTCAGGCTTAAAAAAGGACTTTGGGGTTTTTTTCTCATTACAATAGGGGATTTGACCTCACCTTCCTCTATATGCTGTTCCCCAGTGTTTGAATCTTAACAATGGCTCTGATTTGCTGTTCCAGCCTGACCTGATCTGATGACTTACACTTCTGTGCATTTATTTTCCTCCCATTCTGTAAGCGCCCCATCTTCAAAGCATCTGACAAAGTGGGATTTTCTCCCACGATAGCTCATGCGATAAATACATTTGTTAGTTTTTTAAAGTGCCACAGGATTCCTTGTTTGTTTTTCCCAAACAGGTGTGCATGGTTCCTAGTACCTGGGGGCTCGGCGTGCTGGCTAATGGAGCCACCCAAGCTGCCTGCAATGGGGACCAGGGAATTGACCCTGGCCTGGGTTAGTGCCATGGACCTCTGTCTGCACCACCGTCTCATGTGTGGGTGAACTTATAGAGGAGGAAATTCAACCTTCCCAGTTGTACCTTCATCCCCAAAATCCAGCTCAGATCTGGCTTGAACTTGCTATGTAAAGGCAAAAGATTCAGATTTCAGAGTCAAACCTGACCATGCTGTGTAACCACCTGGTACTAGGAATATTAGCCCCTCAGGAACTCCTTTAATACGATCCATGCAAGCAGTAGCAGTTTTATTTCCATGTCCGAACTTCCAGGCCCACAAACCTGGGCTGCTCCCTCATGGCAGACAGCTGGATTCTCTGAGCGAAGTATTAAAAGCTGATGACGGAACATAGATCCTAACGGCTGAATCCCTTCTGAAAATGGGACAAATGCTCTGAAGTCCCATAGGTGCCTTTTGAAATGTTACTATCTCAATGCACTGTGACCTTTGGACTGCAGACACCCTCTCTGGAGCCATTCTGTGGAAGGCATTTGCAAGTGAAATAATTGTTGGGCAATGCAGCAAGTGGCTATAAATAGGACCGTGCACTGGCTGTCCAACAACGAATCACTCGTTTGCTGAACGCTGACTGGAAAATGCATTGCTCAAACACAGAGCTTTTTTTCCTGTGTCCGAGAATGCTGCAGGGAAGTAACCGCTGCATGGCTCTGGGATGTATCTGCTGTGAAATGGGCGGGACCAGCTGATTTTCCTTCTTAAGAGGCAAATGAACAACTCACTGCCTTTTGGAAGTAATGTAACAGCATTACTTGTGCAAACGTCATTATGGCTGGTGGCCGTGCCCTCCACGGTCTGTCACTAGTTACAGTACACACTTGAGTAGTAGCGTGCTTTTTTAAAGGACCAATGATGTGAGTAGTTAAGGGACAAACCTTCCCCTGCTGAATCCTCCAGCACCCGCCATGGGGAAACCAACAACGTCCTGCCTGGTCAGCAAGGTGGGGTGCTCTGCGCAGAAAGCTGGCTCCAAAACATCTGTTACTGGAGAGACAAAGGGGCTTGACTGCCCAGCCACAGGGAAGCATGACAGCTCCGAGCTACCGTTGAGCTAGCTAGCTCCAAGGTTGCTCAAGGTACAGGGCTGTGGGATCTGAGGTGTGTGTTTGAGCAGCTCGCCCTAGCACGTTGGCAGCGCAGGTACTGCGTGTGGTGCCACACCTCCTGACAGCGGGGTAGATCTAGACTCCCTGCAACTTTGAATGGGGTGGGGAGGGAGGTTGTTGTATGAAAACATATTGCCCCAAATTTTCAAAATGGAAAATGTCAATCTGGATTTAGCCCCCTCCATTAAAATAGACTGCTTTGCAGAGCTGCCTCACAAGCGGACTGAGCCGGCACTGATGGATAGGAGCAGAGGGATGCCTCTGCCCAATGCTGATAGGAATTCCAGCTGGCATGCAAGGGACAGCCTGGCGGATCTTGCCTGCCTTGATGGGCTAGAAGGATTCTGCAATACCTGTGTGCTAGATTTTCCAGGCTGCATGATTTCACATAGTCACTGTCTCACTGGCCACTGATGTGGTTTGCCGAAGGCCAGTTCCCTCCTGCCGTGTGGAGAGGGTCTGCAAACGCTGATGGTTCTGGTCCAACAGGAAGGAGCAGGGAGGGGTGAAGTCTGGTTCTTGAATCAGATGGAGGTGCTGCGCCTGATGCCTGCGGATGGCTCACACTTAGGACAAGGGCAGGCTGTGCAAAGAATGTGGTGCCAGCCATCCTAGCCCAGTATAGCAATGTTCGCTCCCCTGGTGGGAGGTCTTATGGAAGCCCCTGCATGCCAGGGTCATTGCCCCAAGCACCCAGCGCTGGAACCTCAGTCTTTGGCATCCCGCTCAGAGCCCCACTGGCTACAGGGCTGATGTGACTCTCCTGGCCTAGAGGACTCGCTGGCTTCCCACCATCTCCTCAACAGCTCCCAGGGCCAGGGGCACGGAGCTAGTCTGTGCAGCACCGGAGGCTAAACTCCAGCCTGCCCTCCTGTGGGGTAGAGGGCACAGGGCAACGTGGCCCCTGCCAGACACCAGCTGGTGTAGGGACAGAGCTGAGCCCTGGAGTTTGGGTCTGTCTAAGGGCCTATCCAGCCACACGGCCCTATTCCCGTACAGCCTGACACTCGTGCTGGTTACCTTGAGTCCCTGTCCTGTTAGCCCCATGGCACAGCTGGGACCTGCAACGCAGGGGAAGCTAAATGACGTGCTCACGGTCCCAGACGCCTGGGATCCCCTGGCCTCTCTTTCCTCTGCCATCAGCTCTTTGGAAACGTCTGTTTGTGTCTCCACCTCATTGACGCTGCAACCACCTTGAAACCTGCTCTAGAGCCTGACCTTTCCTGCCGGGTCTGCCTCTTACGCCTCACCCCGATCTTGTGTGTGGGGCTGTCAGGTCTGCGTATGAAGCAGCCCACGCAAATGAAAGCTGCAGTGCCTCACTGAATAGTGGAGATGGCCAATACCGCCCCTGGCCCTGGTTGCTAGCCTCCCACTGCTCAGCTCGGCTTGCTTTTCGTGTCTCACTGCTGTCTAGTATCGGCTTGGGCAGCTAGCCGGCATGCCCTACATGTGAGTCAGCCAGGTGCATGGATTGGGCAAGCTGTCTGTGCTGTTATGTTTGATCGCTCTCCCCCAGCTAATGGGCTACAGTTTGGAAACACACGGTAAGTTCTTGCTCAGTGGGTGTGTCTACACTGAACTCGAAGTCCAGGTCGTGAGTCAGATTTGACTCCAAGCCCATTCTGTCATAAAATCGTAGGACTGGCAGGAACCTTGAGAGGTCATCTGGTCTAGTCCCTGCACACACAGCAGGACTAAATATTACCTAAACCAGTGCTCCCCAAACTGGGGGGCACACCCCAGTAGGGGAAGAAATTTGTGGTACAACAGAGCGTAGGCCTGTCCCTATGGGGTGTGGGGAGGGTGCACCACCCAACCCCACTCTGCCCCCAGCTCGGTGCTGCCTTGGCCCCCCCCCAGCTCCTGGCCCCACTCCTTTGCTCAGAATTGGCCATTTTTTTATTCCTCCTCACAAAACAACAGTGACAAAGAAAATGAAGTTACAGGCAATAGACCAGCCGGGCTGATCCCGTCTATTCTTCTCCCCAGCCCAGCCCCGCGTTTTAAAATTTTAAGTTTATCCCCATTCATAGAACAAAAGACATTCATGACCACATGGCAAAATACAGGCGACAAAATCTATGAGGTGTAGATGACAGTAGAGGCTAGATAGGCAGCAAGTGTCATCGTTCCCCCTTCTTTTAGTAAATTAATAAAACTACAGTATTTCACTTTAACATTTTTATTAAAGTTCGAACGAAGAGACAACATTTATGCAGTTCTTTTGAATTAAGGTACTTAGGCATGCTGACGCATCTGGCGCCAAAAACTGTTTCCCATGTGACACCGTGCCTCACAAATTGCTGCTCAATGAGTACCGTAACTTGCTCACTGCATCATCAGTTTAGAGGGAACACTAGCCCACGCCCAACAATTACATCTTTGAGCAATGCATTCTTTCAGCGGCCGTGGCAGAGGGGGCTGTGACCCAGTATTGGGTCCTGACTTGTGGTTTGAAAACCATTGGATTCCAACCCCCTGCTAAAAAGCAGGACCACTCCCCCTAAATCATCCCAGCCAGGGTTTTGTCCAACCAGGCCCTCAAAGTCTCCAAAGATGGAGATTCCACCACCTCCCTAGGTAACCCATTCCAATGCTTCACCACCTTCCTAGTGAGAAAGTTTTTCCTAATGTCCAACCTCGACCTCCCCAGCTGCAATTTGAAACCATCGCTCCTTGTTCTGTCCTCTGTCACCACTGAGAATAGCCTACCTCCCTCCTCTTTGGAGCACCCCTTGGAGAGCCATGGTGTGCCACTACACCCTCGTGAGATAGAGCAAGGCCATTACCCCCATGGTACACATGAAGAAACTGAGGCACAAAGATGCTACGTGACATGGTCAAGATGGGAGCCTAATCTAGGCCTTCTGCATCCTAGGGTGATGCCCTAAATCCTGGCACAACCCTTCCCTGTATCCTGCTTGTCTCTCAGTCGCTATCAGCCAAACAGTGAAATGCTGAGGAATGCAGCCCTCATGCTATTTCAAGCTTTTTTTTAAAAAAAAGCACCTCAGAACCAGAAATCCAAATACACACAAATGCAGGCTAGGTTGAATACAGGCACCAGACCCTTTGCAAAGCCCTAAGGAAGATGTGAGGGGTGACTTCTTTACTCCAAACGACTGAGGAAACCCGCATCATAGCGAACAAAGGTGTCCTCTGGCAGGGTCCCCCCAGCACCCCCCCCGGAGCTGCTTCTCACAGCTGATCCAGAGTCATGTTAGCACAAAGTACATAAGCAGGATAGGAAGTGGTGTGTGTGTGTAAACAAAGTTCTTTCCACCTATTTTACGTTTTAACCATTAGGACAGCAGCGGCTTCTAATAAAAGTCATCCCGTTTTCCTTTTAAGGCTTGAAAGTGAGACTAAAGGAACCCCCCCTCCCATGCAATGAACACCTGCCAAGAATATTCCCTCCCCACCCTGTTACAACGTGCTCTCCGAGGCAGGGGTGCACAACTCGTCTCCCATGCGCACTAAAGCAGAGCATTACCCACCTGCTAACAGCACAGCAAAACCTTGCTTCTCCAAGCCGGGCTGTAGCCAGCACTCAGTCACCCAGAGGCCTTTTTCTTTTCCTGCTCCAGTTTGGATGAGAAACCGAATACTAGCGGGACCTTCCTTCCCCGGGAACACAGACACTCTCGGCTCCCCTTGAAGTGCTGGCGGTGGCCTCAACGCAGCAGTGTATCTGGCAGCAAACTCAGCAGCCGGAGTGCGTTTCCTGAGGGGAAAGAGGTTGAGCTGGTGCTACGTTCGCTATTCAAAGCAGGAGCAAGCCAAGTGTTGTGGCTTGTGCACTGTCGGCTATGTGCGAAGGACAGCTTTAGACTGCTGGGGCTGTTCTGCTGCCTAAAAAGAGTTAGGGCAGCATGGCCAGAGAGGGCTTCCCGCCGCATCGCTGCAGAGCCCCACCCACAAACGTCAGTGTTTGTCGGGACTGATTGATGACTTTTAATCTGGCTCTGGTGTCCGCAGGTGCTGAGCATTCACAGATAGGGCTGGGTGTCCATCGCTGCTGAAGATGAGCCCCAAAAGCGTGAGCGTTCAGGGCTGGCCTCACTGGTCTCCCACGCCCGCTGATCTTACTGTGAGCAATTAAGCCAAAACTGACTGCCAAGAAATTCCACCCTGAATTACGAAGCAGCTTTCATCCCAGGAGGCTCCCCAAGCTCATTCTAAGCTGTCGTCTCTGCCCTGCAAACATGCATTAGCCATATAGAGGACGTGAGCAGCCCCAAGGAATAGAGAATTCGCACTGAGCTTATTAGCGCTGAATCTACAAAAAGCTGCAGCCAGGTAGCTGAATCGCAGTGACTGGAGATGGCAAAACCCATATTCTGCATGTGAAGGACTGTTCCTTCCTATGCAATCAGCAGAAATAACTGGCCCTCTGAAAGCAGGCTGTTGGAAGGATGCCAAGGCCCTGCTCACTAGAGGTTCAGTGGAAGTTTCTGGTGCTGGGCCTGAGTGAATGAGTGCCAGATTGCCCTGCTACCTGCACATTATTGCCAAAGGCTCTTTCCTTGCCGGCCAGCTAACACTGCAGGTTCAAACAAGCACAACCCAGCTAGAGATCCATGCCTTATGGAAACCACTGGCGCTTGGATTTTCTACACAGCATCCACACAAAGGGTTAATTGTTGCTGAGGCGCTGGAAACAAACGTCCAGCTGCTCAGCTTGCTTGTTTGAATGCTGCGCAAGGACTGGTTGGTCGTCTGCCTCTGTCAATGTTTACTGAGCGGTAGGGCTCTCGCTAAGCTTGGCTTCTTCCTCATCTCTCATGCTTTCTAATCTGCAGCACCAACAGACACCCCCCGTCCCTCCGCTGCATTCTGGGTTGTTGACTTCCATGCTATCTCTTCTGCAAACACATTGCTCAGTTGTCATGGGCTGTCATGTGGCTGGATGGTTAAGGGGCTATTTTTAGATAGCACCTTTTTCCTGTGACCAAGAGGATCAAAACAGCAAACCTCTGGCAACAACAATCCGAATGTGAAAGCTGACAACAAGCCGCAAAAGCACGCTCATTCCCTTGCTCTGCTTCAGAAACATGTTGTTTCAACCTCTTGTTGAGGTGCACCTTATTGTGGCCGGCAGGCCGACGGCCACCATTTCCCTCTGGTTCTGAACGCCCAGCGGGGCGACACACAATAAGGTATAGCTCACTCTTAACAAGTGTGCCAGACCCCAATCCTTAAATAGACCAGATTTGTCAGCGATCGTGTAAAATAGTAACGGGCGGTATCTAATTCACATCCATCCGGCTCCATCAGAGCCACACGTACAGGAAAATAGTTGCTGAAAGCAGACGGATTAAGCTGAGTGCAGAAACATTCAGTAAAGCCAACTCCCAACGTTTGAAAATGCAATGTAAATGCCAACACGGCAACACCTGGTTCTGTTGCACTCCTCTTTCTGCGCCTGGGCACTTTCTCCCAACAGTACCTGTGCAGGGTCGCTCCAGAACAGGGCTGGTCCCTCGTCCCCAGGCCCCTATGGCTGGTGCAGTGTCAGGGACCAGCCAGGCTCTCCCCGAACCCAGCGCAGTCAGAGCAAAGTTGCCACTCACCTGGAACTGGAGGTGACCGGATCGTTCTCACAGAGCCCCTGTCCTGTGTGACTGGTTAAGTAGCTACGCAGGCGGATAGCCCTGACGGCAGGCGTGTTTGTGTGTGTGACACGGCGATACCTGAAAAACCTGCAAACACACTGTCACCTGGCTGGTTGTTCAGTCACACTCGCGGCTAGTCACTCAGGTTTGACACTCGGCTCCCTGAGACAGAAACATCCCAAGCCGCAGCTACGCTAATTTTGCGAGCCCGTCCCGCTCATTAACCCTCCCTGGATCTAGCTTACATGAAGACTTATGAGCACAGAGACCGATAAGCACAGATTCTTGGTTGGCTTCCCTCTCCAATCCTGGCTTCTCGCTAGCCGTTGCACCACTTCAAAGAACACGCAGCTGATGTAATGAGTTTCCCTGGCTGTGTGCCACTCTGGGTGTCATTCTGACGGTTGTCTAATTAACGTGCAGTTGTTTCCCTCTAGGGACAGAATGTACATACCATATAGAAGGGAGGGGATGGCTGGTGTGACGCAAGCTCAGATCCACCACAAACATTGTTTTATTTCTCCCTCCTAGCTTTCCCGCCCTGCCATCTCAGCAAGGAGCTAGAAGTCTTTTCATGGCACTTCTCAACCCAAATTTGGGCATGTGTGTGGGCTGGAGGCAGGTGAGGATCTCTGGCCTCTGTTGTACAGGGGGAGAGGGCAAATGGCCACAACGGTCCTGCTGGCCTTGGAATCTGTGAACCCCATTGAGCTAGGATAAAGCAGGAGAAACTTGCACCTGAGCCACAGTGCCTCCCAGGATTCCTCATGTCCCACACACCTCCTCTCTCTGGAGCAGTGCAGACAGCCACAGTTTAGCACTGTGGAGGAAGGAACAACTTGCCACTTGGGTCTCTTGGAAACTATGACCAGCATCAGGAAAACAACAAAATCCAGCAATGGGGAAAAAAGCAAATGAAAAGCCTTCTATGTCAGCCATCCTCATTAAAAGCCCACACCCATTCATCTAGTGGTAGCTGGAGGTTCAGCCCTCTCCTTACTGCCCACTTGGATTACCCAAGCCACCCCTGGCTGCTGGCATTCTGGGGTGCCCAGACTGAAATCTTTTAGGTACCTGGAACTCCCATGGCCATCAGCGGGGTCGTATGTGCTCAAGGCGTCTGTAAAGAAGGCCAAGTTTGCTCAGGTTGGGCACCAAGTCAGTGGCAATTTTGGAATGTGTGGTCCTTAGCTTCTGGTCTCTGCTGGCCCAGAACGTATCAGCCCCTGCCATTGGAGCACTGAATCTCTGTGGCCGTTGCTGAGGACTTATCTTTGTGTTTTGTTTCCTGCCATCAGTCGGATGCCCCTTCGGCTGGGTCCCTGGCAGAGCAATTAGCAGCTTAGAACTGGCTTCAGTCATCCCTCTAGCCACCAGGATACTTGTGTGGCTCAGGCATTGGACTGAGCACTGCAATGATCTGCATTCAAGGCCTGGCTTGCCTACACGCCTCTTGTGACCTTGAAAAGTCCGTTTGGCCCAGATCATGCTCCTCCGCAGAGCTCCATTTTCACCGGGGATGATAAGTGAGCACCATAAGGAACTGTGATTATTAAGAATTATTAGCTCTACTGCTAATAGTAAAACTATTTGGGGAAAGGAGGAAATGCATTAGCAAAATAATGCATTTTACATGAGTTTTATCAATGCACCCGCTTGTCCTCAGCCTTTTATAGAACACTGGTAACAGCTGATGGCT
Organism: Pelusios castaneus; assembly: GCA_007922175.1. Classification (NCBI taxonomy): domain Eukaryota; kingdom Metazoa; phylum Chordata; order Testudines; family Pelomedusidae; genus Pelusios; species Pelusios castaneus. Next base: position 207,208 of record ML685931.1, on the reverse strand, counting down.
TGCGGATAGGCACCAGCCATGCCACGACTGCAAACTCATGCATGCAACTCATTACTCCCTCTGGGATGGCAAGTGGGATGAGAGCGAGCTCCTCTGGAGTTGTGAAGGTGGCCTGGCTGGATCCTGGCTCCAGAGTGCTGAAGTGTTCTGTCTGGTTTTGGAATTTCCATTGGTTTCTGGAGTTTATGTTCGGCTGGGCTGGGACTGAAGAGAAATAAACAGTGAACACGTGAAAGGGCAGAAATGAGGCGATTGTTGAAGTGCTGTGAAGGTGGGAGAAGAGTGGGGGGACCTTTGGTGAAGAAGCTTCTACTTGCAAACAGGAATGCAAACTCCTCCGTTATGGAAAAGCATAGAACTACCATTGCAATTGGTCTTTAGCCAACTGGGCTGCAAATTAGCCAATCAGAAGCAGCCCAAGCAATCCATGGGAATCGAACAGCACAGAAAATATGCTGCGAATGTCAGGGGACCGCTAATGTCGCCTTTCCCAGCCTCCAAGGCCAGTTTGTGCATGAGATCTAAGCCCTGGGGTTAAGAGCATCTGAAGACAGTGCTTTAATACACATACCCGCAGCTGCACTCCCGTGCATTTTATCACCGTTCCTACAAGTGTTGCTTGATGCTTCCTCTGTAATTTCCATGCTTCACTAGGTAATGGTTCCTTGTCCTTGACCCTGTAGTGCATAGGTAGGTAATTTCAGTTCAGGCAGAGTTCTGCTGTCATGCAATCAGTTCCTGGACTGCTGCAGGACCCATAGGAGAAGACTCACCAGGATACGCTCTCAATGCAGTAACAGGTGAAAAGCCACAAAACAGAGCCAAAAATAAGTATGTACGTGACTCGCCTGTACTGTGGAAAGCAGCGACTCCGAAAAGGCTCAGGTACCATCTTGGCCAAGTAATGGAATGGAAGCTGCCCTGTGCAATGGTGGGACACCAAGGGCTTGTGTGATCCTTGGGTGTGTAAACAGGAGTTTACTGGTGAGTAGGAAGATGTGTAAACAGGGGTTCAAGGGGTGATTTGCCCTCTCGACATGGCACTGGTGAAGCCCAATACAGGGAATACCGTAGAGCCCTGGTGTCCAGGTTTTAAAAAGGGCATTGACACATGGCGAGAGTGCAGAAAAGAGCCACACAGCTAATTTAAGGGCTGGAGAAAAGTGAGGCATTTTATGAGCTCACTCTTTTTAGTTATCAACATGAAGAATGAAGTTATAGACCAGAAGAGCTTTCACAGGGAGAAAACAGCAGGTATTAAAGGGCTCTGTAATCTAGCAGAGAAAGGCAGAACATGAACCAACGGCTGCACGCTGATGTTGACAAACTCAAATGAGAAATAAGGCACAGTTTGTTAACAGTGATGAATCACTGGAACAAGGGACAGGGCCGGATTTACACCTTACGCACCCCAAGGGCACAGCATCTTCAGTGCCCCCCAGGCCTATAACTGACCTTTGTGTTTTCTGCATGGGCCATGGAGGAGAGAGGAACTGGCAAGACCAACATCATGTGCGGAGCTGGAGTGACCAGCCCAGCTCCAGACAGGGGAAATATGCTCATCCCTGGGCTCTGGCTTCCAGCCTGGCTGGGGTGTGGGATCTCAGAGGGAAAAGGAGGAGCAGGGCGGAGAGGTCCCTGGAGAGAGGGAGAGGAGGAACAGAGTTCTGGTGCTTGTGTGTGGCCCCCATTGGCCCATGCAGGAATCCACAGCTGTTTAGGCACCCCTAGAATGCCGACACCCCTGGACATGTGCCTACTGTGCCTAATTGGAAATCTGGCCCTGCCAAAGGAAGGGGTGGATTCTCCAGCTCATTGTCTCAGATCAAGACTGGCTACCTGTGTGGAAGAGATGCTGTAGCCAACCATAAATAATTGGCTCAATACAGAGCTAAGTGGGTGCAATATATAAAGGGGTTGCGATGTACATGGGGTCTGACCTGAGGGACTGTCTGGCCTGGAATGCCATGAACCTGCCAGGCTACGCTGGCACTGTTTTCACTTTGCTTTTAAATCTTTGTAAGCAAACGTCTTTGGGCAAAGCACCGGATCATGTATGCTTTACATAGGCAAAAGGCCAATGCGCTGTGTGCTGGTCAGTGGCTGTACCAGGCAGTTTGAGCACGGGCAGCCTTCTCAGAGAGAGTGTGGTGCTAACGAGAAGCTGGTGGAGGTAGGTAATGCCCCCCATTGGCACTCGGCTGAGCACTAGTAACGTAAACCAATGTTCACGCTAGGAGCAGACCCTAGTTATGCAAAGTCCAGGTGCGGTTCTGGCAGGGGTTTCTGCAGCTGTATCTTCAGGGGTGTATCTTCAGGCAGGGCCTGATCAACACAGGGGCTATAGGGACTCCAGCCCCTAAGGCTCCTGCATGATCCGAACCCCGCAACCCTTCCGCTCAGCCTGGCAAAGCGTCAGCAGAAGCTGGGGGGCGCTGGGGGGGGAGCCCTGGGGCCAGAGGCTGGGCTCTGTGCTCCCACCCTACCCCCGGGTCGGCTGCTCTGCCCCCTGGGGGGGCTAGCACATGTTTGCTCCACTCCAGGGGTGGGGCTGGCTGGCGGCCTTCCCTGGAGGGGCAGAGTGGAGGGTGCATCGCACACCAGCCAGCCCCGCTGGCCCTGGGGTAGACCAGTGGTCCGGGGCTGGTGTGGAAAGCAGCCTTTGGCCCCAGGGCCCCCCCAGTGCCAGCGTGCTGGCATTCTGCCGCGGCTAGGGTTACCGTATCTGAACTTTCAAAAAAGAGGACATTCCAGAGAGGAGATGATAGGGGCTCTGGGCAGTGAGTGGGGGTTCAGGAGGTTTGGGAGCAATGGGTGGCGAGAAGGTTTGGGGGCAATGGGTGGGGTTGACAGGGGGTCAAGAGGTTTGGGGTATAGGTGGGGATTATGGGGGCTCTGGGCAGGGTCAGGAAGGGGTGGGGGACTTGGGATGATAATGAGGGGGGCTCTGGGCAGCAAGTGAGAGTTTGGGGGGTTATAGGTGGAGTGAAGGGGATGGGGGCTCTGCACAATGAGTGGGAGGCCAGGGAGGTTTGAGGGGCTCTTGCTGGGGGTGAAGCTCTGGGCCAGATTAAGGCTGTGGATTTAAAGGCTGCAGCCTCGGCCCTGGCCTAAAGGGGGCCCCACAGCCCCCCAAAAATCTGGCCCTGGCTCATTACCCCAGCAGCACCACTGGTAGGTCCCCTCTCTGAGCAGCGCGTGCCTGCCGCGGGCCCCCTCCCCAGCCCTCTCCCCTCCGCCTGCGGGATCCCCTTCCTCTCCCAGCCCCGACCTTGGGGGTTCCCAAATGCCTGCCCCAACCTCTTCAGTTGCCCCCTCCTCACCTGAAAGGGGCTGAATCCAGCCCCTGAACAGCTCTCTGCAGCTCAGCAGCTGCACTGGGGCGGGGGGGGGGGGGATGGAGGGCTGGGGAGAAGAGCTACGCTGCTGGGGCTCTCCCCAGCAGTGTGGCTGTTCTCCCCAGGCCCTCTCCTCCCTTCCCTTTCCCCGGACATCAAAAAAAGCTGGCCGGACAGAGCTTTTATATAGAAAAAGGAGGACTTGTCTGGCATAAACTAGACATATGGTAACCCTAGCCATGGTGGGGAGCTGTGTCCCGGGCCCCAGACTAGGGGGTATGGTGGTGAGGGATGGGGCCCTGGGCCCCTTAATGCAGCCCTGTCTTCAGGGGCTTAGACCAGATTTGAATGAAGAGAGGTTGTGACCCAGCTGTGCCTAGCGGAGTTCACCTGAAAATGCCAAGGTCAGGGCAGGCTGGAAAAGGAAAGCGAATTCTCCCAGCACTGGTTAGATTCCCCCACTAGTTACAAACTGTGCTGCTGATTCTCCACACTGGTTATCAGGAAGCTAAACCAAGAAGTTACACAGCCCCCTTCTATTGCATGTCATTTGCTGGCTTCCAGTTAGCAACTGTGTCCAGGACAGAGATAAGTTATTTAAAATCTATGCTCTTTACTAAAATGTTCTCCTGATCCCCAGAGGGTTAGCCACAGTACCAGATCAATATCCAGAATCTCATCTTTGAATCTCCTCCAAACTACCACACTGCCAGTCAGTCCTTTAACAGTAAAAGAACTGTTGAATGGGCACACCAATCAATCAGATACATACCGATGACTTTAAAGTCCATATAGATCTCAGCAGAATGGTGGAGTCTGCAGGCTTGCATGATTCCTCTGGTGTACATCAGTGCCTGGATGGCTCTCCATTCTTTGTTTCACAGCTTCATCTGCAGATGAGTTAAGACAGAGATAGGAAGAAGGAATGAAGACAAGGTGGACATGGTGCAGCTACATCCGTTTGCCATCTGGCTTGCTTCTCCCGAACACAGCCACACAGCGCATGTCCTGGAAAAGGCTCAGAGTCCCCTGTCCATAGACATGTTCTTACATGTGTAAGCGGCGGATGGACCCGCTATTGTGGGGAACTTTCTGGGCTTGTACACCGCCCTGGTGTAGATGGGTAGCAGAGGATCTGAGTCCTTGCTCCCACAGCCTTTACCCAGAGGCCTGCCTGACCTCAAGGGCTCCTCCCCCAATCTCCTGTGTGGAGGAGTCCCTGTAACCCCAACAAGACTGGCCCCAGAGTTCCTGGGGGCTTTGACCTCCAATCTTGTCATGGTCACTCAGGGCTAGAGTGTTCCCACTCCAGGGTGCTGACTGCACTGGGCACTTCCTGGCCCCCCAATCACCGTACACAATTCAAAGTTATACAGTTTATTAAACAAACAGCAATCAAAAATCAAATTAAAAATTAAAGAAAAGAGGAGAAAGATTAAAGGTAAAACACCCAACAAAGCCCCCTGGTACAGGGCATCACACAGCATCCCTTAGGTGCAAGGGACAGTCACAGTCTGTTTTTGCAGTGACCAGGGAGTCAGAGACAGTGGCCACACATCCCCAGGCTCTAGAGACAGGGCCCTTCTCCCTAGCATTAGCAGGGTCCCCCTCACTGTCTCCAGCTGCTTACCGCACCCAGCTCCAGATGGCTCCAGCCCTGGCTCCCAGCCCTGCTCCGGTTCAGTGTGGCTCTCTGGGACGCTCCTCGGGCCCCTCTGGTTCTGCTGCTGTGGGTCTGCGCAGCTCAGCCAGCTCCCTGGACTCCTTCTCTGGTCCCCTGCATCCAGCTCCAGATGACTCCAGCTCTGGCTCTGCTCTGTTCAGCTCAGCTTGGCCCTCCAACTTCTGAGTCAGTTGCTGTGGGTCTGCTCTGCACAAGTCAGCTCAGTTCAGCTCCCTTGCCTGGATTCTCTGGCCCCCAGCTGCTGGCTGCTTCCTCCTTAGCTGGGCCCCACTCACTCAATGTGGGTTGCCCAGGCATGTCTGTCCAGCAGTTTCAGCTCAGGAGTGAGAGGAGCACTCTCCTAGCTCCCTCATTGGCCTGTCCACCCTGTGAATCAAGCAGTCCTGGAACACAGGGCTCTCCCCACTAGCTCTGGGGGCCATCTGTTTCAGGGTCCTGCTTCCCCATGGAATGGCCAATCAAAAAGGCCCACTCAGTTTCAGACCAGTAAGGGGCTATCAGTCCCCTTACAGGTCATGGTGATTCATAAAGTGCAGCACCTGGGGTCTTTCACTGGCCTCCCGGCACAATTCACTTTCCTTGATGGGCTAGTCAGCTGCCTTAGTGCTGCTGCCATCCTGTCTGGAAACACAGCCCAAGCTGATATATGATACCAGACATTTTGAGAACTTACAATACAAACTGATACATACATATAAAAGTGCTTGTCAGTCTTAGTGAAGCAGGATTTTTCCATCAGTACCTGGCATGGCATATCGGTTCCTATACAATATATAATGCACTTCTGTAATACTGTCAATAGTGTAATGATCACTAACAGCCCAGATAAGTTCCAAAGAAGTAGCTGTGTTAGTCTAGGCCAGCCAGACAAACAAGAAGTCCTGTGGCACTTTTAAAGACTAACACTTTTATTTATCGCATGAGCTTTCATGGGAGAAAATCCCACTTCATCAGCTGCTTTGAAGATGGGGAATTTACAGAATGGGAGGAAATTAAATGCAGGAAAATGTATGACACAGGATCAGGTCAGGCTGTAACAGCAAATCAAAATAGGTGTTGGGATTCAAACACTGGGGAACAGCATATAGAGGAAGGTGAGGCCAAATCACTTCTTGTAATGAGAATAAAATCTGTAGTCCCTGTTTAACCCTGAGGCCACTGAGTTGAATTTACATATAAGTTCAAATTCTGCAGTTTTTCTTTGCAGCTGTGAGTTGTTATTCATTTGTTTGAGCACCACTATTAACAAGTTGTCAATGGAGTGAGCAGGGAGATTGAAGTGTTCCTCTATTGGTTTTTGAATGTTGTGATTTCTGATGTCAGACTTGTGTCCTTTTATTCTTTTGTGCAGAGCCTGTCCTGTTTGTCCAATATATAAGGTAGAGGGGCATTTCTGACTCATGATGGCATAAATCACATTGGTGGATGAGCAGGTGAATGAGCCCTTGATGGAGTAACTGGCTTGATTAGGTCCTGTGATGGTGTCTTTTGTGCAGATATGGGAGCAAAGTTGGCAACGCATTCCAGATAGCATCACAGGGGATGCACTGAGCGAGGATACCCCCTTTGCAGTGCCATTGTCAGGGCTGTGAGGAATACCTGGCAGATGCAATAGAAATCCCACCTTTCCGTCCCACAGAGGCGAGGCTGTTCTCTAGCATGGGAAGGTGTAACCTGTACTGTGTGAATTTAGGCCACAGCGTAACCAATCTGAATAACTGGTCAGTGTCTCTGATTCTCTCTCAAAGTGCATTTGATAGGGGAGGGTTTTTGAATACAGCAGAGACTCCTACATTCTTCCTATTCCATATTGCTCCCCCGGTCTTTCCCAACAATCCAACTGTCTCCAAAGAATCATGTGTAGCAGGCTTAGAGCTAAGTGCAGACCTCTTTGGCATTGGTGCTAGTTAAGTACTAGTTGTTCGGCCTAGAGCATGAAACTGATCCTTGTCCAGACTTGTCAGCTGAGCGCAGGAGCAGCAACAAGACCATTTACACATTTTGGTGTGGCTTGGTGTGTTTCTATTCCTAGCACATCAAAACTTTGCAAATCCTAAACCCCCCCTCCACTTACTCTGGCAACTCTGCTGGGAGTGCTTCATCTCAATTGCTTCCTATGAAAGGAAGCAAGGCTAGCAATTAATCTCAGTTAACACAAGCGATTAATGCAAAACAAATGAACTAGATTACAAAATAATCATGATTTTTCTATCATAGTTTTAATTGCCCTGTTAAATAACAATAGAATACCAATTTAAATTAACTATAAATATTTTTGGATGTTTTTCTACATTTGCAAACACACTGATTTCAATTACAACCCAGCATACAACATGTACAGTGCACCCTTTATAGGTTTTTATTACAAATATATGCACTGTAATAAAGATAAATAAAAGACATAATATTTTACAAGTATTTTAGTGAAATTTCTCGCTCATGAAAGTGCTGCTTATAAATGTAGACTTACTTTGTTTTATATAACTGAACCCAAATCACAAAACAATGTAAAACTGTAAAAAAAATGTCAGCATTCAAGCCCCCTTCTTGTTCAGCTAATTGCTATGACAAACAAGTTTGTGTACATTTATGGGAGCTAATGCTGCCTACTTCTTCTTTACAATGTCACCTGAAAGTGAAAACAGGTGTTTGCATGGCACTCTTGTAGTCAGTGTTGCAAGATATTTCCGTGGCAGATATGCTAAACATTCGCATACCCCTTCATGCTTCAACTTATAAATTGCACTCTCTCTTTTTTACAGTGCAAATATTTGTAATAAAAATAATAATATAAAGTGAGCACTGTATTCCGTCTTGCAACTGAAATCACTATTTTTGAAAATGTAGAAAAAATGCAAAATATTTATAATCAATTTAAATTGGTGTTCTAGGAGTGTTTAATAGAGTGATTAAAACTGCAATTAATTGCAACTATGTTTTTTAAAATCTTGTGATTAATTGCAATTTTTTAAAAAAATTGTTTGACAGCCTTAGAAGGAATCCCTAATGTGTAAGGAACTCTTTTCTTTCATCCTCCTGATCTGCAGCAAGCAGACCTCTAATTTGTGAAGAGAGGGCCTTAGGCAGAGACGTATTTCAGTGTAACCAAATATTATTCTAAACTTAAGAGTTATTCATCAATATTCCTCTGAGCATTGGAGCTGGTCAAACATTTTCAGCTCATTTATTTTGGTAAACAATGGCTTTTCAATTAAAGAGAAATTTTTACAAAACAATTTCCAATTTTGTCAAAATCTCAAGTTTTTTGGCTAAAAACATAACCCCCTTAAAGCCAACTTTTATTTTATTTTTCAGCTGTTCAAATTCCCTCCCGGCAACTTTTCATCTTTTGTTTTCTTAACAAGAATCTCAAAAATGTTAATGAAAACAAGGAGTGTTTTATTTTTGTGTTTGTCAAAAGTTTCCTGCCTAGCTCTAGTGAATATTCCTGTCTGAAATCAGCCAGCTGTGATGTTGCAGGCTGTACATCTATTTCCATTAGCTCTCTAGGAAGTTATGTATAATTGCTGTATGTATGATCTTCACCAGCAGACTGTTTGAATAATTCACCAGATGAGTCAGCTCTCTTTCCATTGAAAAGCTAGCAAAGAGGAGGCATCAGGAGATTCACAGGGCCAGTGACTGCTATCCTCAGAAAGCTTGTCTCTCACCAACACAACTGGTCCAATAAAGATCTTTCCTCCCCCACTGTGTTTGTCTGGTAACACAGCTACAGTCCCACTGCAGACCCTCAAAACAAATGCCCTAGCCCTCCCTAAGAAAAACACCTTGATTTCCCAGGCTCCCTAATGTTTTTTCTGTTTTGTTCAGAGTACTACTACAGTGTTTTATGACTCCCCTCCCATCCTGCCCCGATACTGGGAAAAACAACTTCAGTTGAGCAAAACTGCTGCCTATAACTGAGAACTGCATCCCTCACCGCATTAGCAAAAATAGAGCAGCAAGAGCTAGCAGTCTTTCTGTGTTAGTTCCAAAGGGGGTAGTCGTGTTAGTCTAGTTCAGCAAAACAAACAAGGAGTCATGTGGCACTTTTGTCATACACTTCCCTGCATTTAATTTCCTCCCATTCTGTAAGTTACCCATGTGACGCTGTCTGGATTTAGGGAACCATTTATGATATTATTTTGTATTAATATCTCAGAATTGCTATAATCCATAGGAACGATGCCATGTTTGGTATCAACAGAAAGGTAGTAATTTGTTGGGAAGTATTGTATAGTTTTTGTGTAGGAATTGTATTTGTATTAGAAGTTAGGAATATGGTTGTTATATCTATACTTTAACTTGTGTGATTCTGGGAAAACTCCCCAGACTGAATGTCTACCCAGCCATTGTCCCCTTAATGGCCCATTAAGGAAGCTTCCACGTACAATGGGCCGGGGGAGAAACCTGTTGAGCCACTAGGACTTGAACATGTGACTCAACTCCATTTTGATTGGAAAGAACTGCACACAGCATGGAGCAGGCCAGAGGTGATAAAAGGCAGCAGCCCCGACTCCATCTTGTTCTCAAGTCCCCACTCTACAGCCAACACCCATCTCTGGAACTATTCCTCTGCGACTGGACAAAGGATTGAGGCCCTTCCGAGTGCTGGGTGTTTACCAGAGGAACAAGCCTGCAAACTCCGGAGGAACAAGCCTGCAAACTGCTTTACATGGACTCTAAATCATTTGTATGTATGTGATTCGCTTTGACACTTTAACATCTTTCATATTTTGCTTCTTTTCATTTTATATTAAACTTTTAGATGTAGTTGCTAAAGGCTTGGCTATCAGTGTGATATTTTGGGTAAGATCCAAACCTATATTGTTCTGTGTGCTCTGGCTGGCCCTTTGGGGTCAGGAGAACCTATATCTTTGAGGGACCATGTGCCTAGGTGGGAGCCAGAGGAGCTGGAGTGCAATAAAGGGGGCTGTTTCTATTTTGGGCAGATTTCTTGGTACCTGGTGTGGGGTGCCAGAAGCCCGTTTGTGACTGATAGGGAGACTGGTTTAAGTACCACCCATCAGTGTGTGGGGAATTTGGCTTCCTGTTTTGCACCTTGCCCTGATTTTTGCACATCCAGGAGGGTATCCCAGGAGGCCCCGCTCACAACCCAACTTCAAAGTATCTGATGAAGTGGGCTTTTCTCCCATAAAAGCTCATGTGCTAAATACATTTGTTAGTCTGTAAAAGTGCCACAGGACTCCTTGTTTGTTTTTCTATGTTAGGACGTAGTTCACTGAGCATCCCTGGGCCAGAAGGGCTGTTCTGGAGAAGAACTTTGCCTCCCTGGGACTCCTTTGTCCTTGGTGACTTTCAGAGAACCGCACCAGGTGGATTAGATAGCCCACAAGTCTAGTGCTTTCAGAAAAATGTGCAGGGTGGTTTAGATAGCCTGCATGCCTGGTGGTTATATACCTACTGTGGCTGAACAAAACCACAACAGCCCTCTTCTTAATCCTCTTTTCTGGATTTCTTTTTCTCTTAGTAAGTGTAACTATGGTTGCTGGGGGCAGGGAGGGGGTGGGGCATACTGAGATTGTGCAATCAGGACAAACTGCAAAGAACGAGTCAGGTGAGCCCCAAAACTGGTGGTTATTTTAATTATTAGATTCACCAAGCCAGCAACCAAACAGCTTCTACAATACCTTACTGGTCACCCAGAAGCCAAAATCATAGCTCCCTTAAAGGGATCCAGCCTTGGGCTCCCATCCAGGCAGCCAAGTCAAATATGGTGAGGATTATTTAAAATCCTATTCACCGTCTATAAAGTTCTACCAATCCCAAGAGATCAGACACATTTCCCTTCAGGTCAAGGAATATTACACACTTTGCCCAAATACATGTTTGCCGCCAATCCTGATTAACTAAACTAAGACTGATTAAAAAAGAAAAGAGAGAGCGTACTGGTTAAAGAATCGTTACACATACAGACATGACTAAAGTTCTCAGGTGATGTTCACAGTAGGGACAGGGAGCTGCTGAGTTGCAAAATGTTATTTCAGAATCAGTTCTAGAACCAGATTACGATCCAATCAACTATCCATATAGAGAGTTTGTTCACATTCTTCCACGAGATTAGCAAGGTAATCGAGGCTGGAGTCAGCCACCTCAGGTTTGTGACTCAGGTTTCCCCTGACCAAGACAAGCGGATCTGAGATGACCGGATCGGGTCCCTAGCATTCTGTTACAGATCTCTGGGGGTATGTCTACACTAGCAATTTAGGTCCATTTAAGGACCCTTAATAAACTTAATAAATGACTTAAATACCCAGTGTGAACACGACTTTGCGTAGGTTGATTTAAGCATCCTTAAATCAACCTAAATTGCCAGTGTAGACGCACCCATAGAGATTAAAGCCAGAAGGGACCACAAGAAGACCTAGTCTGATCTGCACATTACAAGCCCCCCAGCCCCTGCACCCTAATCCCAACTAATTGCATGGGAGTTTTACTTCTCACCCAGCTTTTCCAACATTTCCATATAAACGTGTCTCATCTGATTGGCACTTCCAGGTCTATGGCGTGCCAGATTTGGAGCCTTTCCTTCCAACAATGTTAGGGCTTGCTCCCAAGTGACTAAAGTGTGTACAGAGTCTCTGGCTCCTGCCAGGAGACGTTTAATGAGGCCATTATCCTCCTTAGGCGCTGCATGCTCCAGCAAATCAAGGAAGCATGCCAAATATCACACACATGTAAACTGCTTTCTTACCCAGCGCTTAGAACGTTGGCTTCAGGAATAGAAATCATGTGATCTGGAGAAAGACGGTAAGAGAATACAGACCATTTATTTGGTCTGGGAATATTAGGCTGGTTGCAGAGATGAGAAACAGTCTTGTGTTACTAAAAGGCTCTGCCAATGGCTAAAGCAGATGCATGGTTAGACTCAGTGTGAGCCTCATTCTGATGGCGCTGGGTAGTTCTGTTGAAATAAATCCTATACCAGCACCTCCATCTAGAGCTGACATTTTTTTACAGTGTTACAGTGCAGATGCAAGAAATCTGCTATGGGCTGCTGCTGGACATATTTGGCAAAATAGCTCATTTCTATCCCAGAATAAAAATGAACTTGCTTTACTGAAAGAATAACACACAAGTAGAAGTGTCATAACAGATAATACAAGGCCAGATTCTGCCATCTTTCATTTGTAGCGTACCCAGCGAGCAGGGCCGGATTAAGGCCCAGGGAGCCCTGCCCACACTTCTGCCCCCCACCCCCATTGTGGTGGTGTCCTGTCTGGGGGCAGGGGGCCTGCCCCCTGGTGCTGGGGGGTTAGGTCAGGGGCTCCAGGGACCTGGCTGGTGCTGTGGAGAGAGTTGGGAGGGACCACAGCTGTTGCTGCTGCAGGGGGGGCCTGCTGGCTGGCACTGGTGCTGGAGGTGATGGGGGTGGGCGGGCCAGAGGCTGCGGTCTGCAGCACTCCTGCCCCGCCCCCAGGCTGGCTGGTTTGAAGCCGACCAGCCAGCCCAGGGGCTGGACGGGTGGGCAGGCTGAAGGAGAGTGGCTGCAGCCCGCCCAGGGCTGGATTGCTGGGGAGGGCCATGGACCCCCCCCCCCTTTAGGCCAGGGTCTGGGGCTGCAGCCCCTAAAGTCCCATTTAAACCACTGAAGGTACTGATGGAGTTTAGCACTACTCTGGATGAACAAGGATGATAAAGCTCTGGCCTAAAATGGTGACAAAACATAAAAATTTATATGTCTTTAGTGCTTTTCACCTTATGGGGATTCCAAAGTACTGGACAAACTCCCAGACCCACAAACCTCATTCAGAAAAGATAGATTGAAGGGTGCAACTTTATATCTCTATACAAACGCACCTCCTTAGAACTCAGTGGCGATAACTCCCTTTTCTCTATATTCATTCTCTTTAACATTAGTAGCCCTGAGGTTTGGTAGCCAGGAAGTTAAATGGTTAATAAAACAAAACAACTGGGAAATCTGGACACGCTCAAGCCCCAAATCAGCTGTAGCTCTCCCACACAGCCTCAGTCACCGTCCATCTCCTGGCAGTATTGCCGGCTTCAAGAGATTAACTGTCATGAGTTGGCCCCCCCAAATCATGGGACTGGCTCGAGATTCATGACATTTTAAGAAAAGCTCATATTGTTTTTTTAGCTCAGTTTCTGGATGTTTGACCTCCCCTGCCCACCCCCAGGATGACACATGACAATTAGTGGTGCCTGCCTCCCCACACATATGGTGACTTGGCTCCTGCGTCATCTGCCCATGCCCTGCTTAGCTATTATCCTGTGCCCCCATCCCACATTAGTTCTGTCCCATCCAACCCGCCTCCGCGCAGCTCCCCAATGACCCCCACTGCCCTCAGTTCACCTTCCCAGCACTCACCCATCTGCTCAGAACATCCCACCAATACAGCATCCACATTAGCCTCCCCGCATTCACTTCAGCTGTCTCCTCCATCACCTCTTCTCCTTAGTGTTCTTCACCCTCCCCGAGGGGAATGGCAGAGTGTGGCCCCTTCCTCCACTTCCCAGGCTGGCAGGGGAGCAGCTGCCTGGAGCTGACAGCTGGATCCTCCAATGCATCATGCTGGGGTGAAGAGCTCTGTTCCCTTATGTCTAATGATGGTTACCTACAATGGCCTTCTGGCCTTGCTTATCTCTTTCACAGGCCAATGACCTTGATTCAAGAGTCAGGAAGCCTTCTGTGCACCCAGCTTGCCCGGCCTTCCTCTGTTTGGCCACACTCCTTATACATAATATCAATGAGTATGGCTAATTCCTCCTAGAGTGTTTAATGCAGACATTTCGCACTGATATTGACCACCAAGGACCTTGCCTGATACAATACTTGTGTATTCAATCCATTGAGTCAATTATTTATCTGAGGTTTGGCTGTCCCCACCTTCTTTATATCGCAAGGTGAAGTTTCTCTTCCCCCCACACTGTTGCTTCCCCCCATTTGTTAGCATGATAGCTTGGTTTATCTGATATTTAAATGGATTCTTATTGTCTTTCAAAGTACTTTGGAAGTAACCTCCCAGTGGATAAATTACATTCCTTTGCTGAGGGTGGGGTGACTTGTGTCACTTGACACATGTTAGGAACATGTCACAGCTGGAAAAAAACACATGACATTGAGAGTTCAATCACAAGATTTAATTGTACTCTGAAATGGCAACTCTCGCAATCAATGCTGAATCAATATAGTGCCCATCTGTAAACAGGGGAATAAGGCCAACCTGGGGAATTGCAGACCAGGCAGTTTAAAACTTCAGCACCCAGAAAGACAATGGAGCAAATAATTAAGCGGTCAGTTTACAAACACCTAAAAGATAATAAGGTGTAAGTAACAGACAGCATGGATTTGTCAAGAACAAATTGTGTCAAACCAACCTGATGGGTTTCTTTAACAGGACAACAAGCCACGTGGATAGGAGGGAAGCTATAGAAATGGTATATCTTGACTTTAGTAAGGTTCTTGACACTGTCTCATAAAGACCTCCTCATAAACAAACTGGAGACATATAACCTAGATAGAATTACTATAGTATATAGTACGGGTGCATAACTGATTGGAAAACCATTCCCGGAGAGTAGTTATCAATGGTTCATAGGCAAACTGGAAAGGCAGATTGAGTCGGGTCCCACAGGGATCACTTCTGGGTCTGGTTCTGTTCAATATTTTCATCAATGATTTAGGTAATGGCATAGAGAGTACACATAAAGTTTGCAGAGGCTATCAAGCTAGAAGGGGGTCACAAGTGCCTTGGAGGCTGGGATTAAAATTCAAAATGATCCAGGCAAACTGTAGAAATGGGCTGAAGTAAATAAAATGAAATTAAATAAGGACAAATGCGAAGTACTCCATTTAGGAAGGAACAATCTGTTGCACAAATACAAAATGGGCAATGACTGCCTAGGAAGGAGTACTGTAGAAAGGGATCTGGGAGTCATAGTGGACCAGAAGCTAAATATGAGTCAACAGTATAACACTAATGCAAAAAAGCAAACCTCATTCTGGGATGGATTAACAGGAGTGTTGTAAGCAAGACACGAAGGCTATGCCTACACTAGAAAAAGTTAGGCTCACAAGTCGACCTTATTAAGTCGACTTAACAAAGTGGTTACCCTGAACGGGGACTTAGTAAGTCGACCTAACTGCCCTTAAGTCGACTTAGCAGTTTTCAAGTACATAAAAGGTTGTTGTAACGGGAAGGGAGAAAATTTGTTCTTTTTAACCTCTGAGACTAGGACAAGAGGAAATGGGCTTAAAATGCAGCAATGGCTGTTTGCATTGGACATTAGGAAAAACTTCCTAACTGTCAGGGAAGGTAAGCAGTGGAATAAATTGCCTAGGGAGGTGGTGGAATCTCCTTCACTGGAGATTTTTCAGAGCAGGTTTTACAGACACCTGCCAGGGATGGTCTAGAGTCTAGACCAGGGGTCCTCAAACTACGGCCCGCAGGCCGGATACGGCCCGCCAAGGTTCTTTATCCGGCCCCCGCCTCTGCTGCGGCCTGCCCCGTGCGTCTGGGGCAGCGGGGTGGCCGCGGCCAGGGCAGGCTGCCGGTCTCCCACCCACCGGCCGCCTCGACTTCCCGGCCCAGAGCCGACCCCGCCCCGCTCTGCCGACAGCGTCGGCCTCCCGGCACGGGGCCA
>ML685931.1:177158-191160 GCA_007922175.1 Pelusios castaneus | reverse complement strand
AAAACTTTTTAAAAATTAATTTTAAATAAAAACCTTTCTTAAAATTAAATTTCAATTCAAAATTCATTCCAATTAAATTAAACACAATTAATTAATTCTATTTACAATCACTTTATCTTCAATTAATGCCTATAATTTCTGTCTTGTGAGTTTTCCCCAAAAATTTATTCTGAAAAAGTTTTTCACACGGCTTGAATATTTTGCACACAAGCCACCAAACCTAGAGGGAACATTGGCTACTAGTTGCGTACACAACAGCAGGCCAGCAGGCTAACATCGGTCAGTCCCACACTCTGGGCCTGGCCGGAGCCCACAGCACCAACAAAAAGTGTGTGGATGCATTACTGCCTGCCACCCAGTACCCAGAAACACAGGCCAGCAGCAGACGTGATAGCTACGCGTTCACGTTTTTTCTAACTATAATACGGCCCCCCAACAGTCTGAGGGACCGTGAACTGGCCCCCTGTTTAAAAAGTTTGAGGACCCCTGGTCTAGACTATAGATAATGCTTTGTCCTGCCTTGAGTTTAGGGGTTTGGACTAAAAGACTTCTCAAAGTCCCTTCTAGTCCTGTCATTCTATGATTCTGTGTCTGCCTTTGGATCCCCACTGGTCCAAAGAAAACTCCACACACTGGCTTGTAAATTGCAAGACCAGCCATTAATTAAGACCTAGAGACCAAATGTTCTCCAATCTTCTCCACATGGGCCAGAAACCATAAGACCTCATATTTTTTTCTTAACACATGACTCTGCACTTGCAGAATCTGTAAACTCCTTTGGTTCAGCCTGTATCAGCTTGACTAGCAGAGTTTGTAAAGTTCAGGGCAGATAGGACGAAATCGCTAAATGGCCCCTGGGTGGAGCAGAGACCTTAGGCTCCAGTGTTTGTGTGTGACAATTTATTCGCTACAACATTCCCACCACCAGCACCATGAGTGTCTCATTGGGATGGTGACACAGTGGCCTTGTGCAGGAGTGAGAGGCAGTCAGGTAAATAAAACCTGAGGTCAGCTTCTTATCTCCTCTTCATGTTTTCTTTCCTCCTCAAGAGTTGCTCAGTTATTCATGGTCTCCATGCTGCAGAGCTGTGCCTTCTGAAGTGGGAAAGCCCTTCACGCTGGAATGCTGAAGGGGAACTTTCCTTATATGACCAGGACAGCATCTTGCAATTGAATTCCATGCGATGAGGACACAGGGTGCTTTGCTCATGCAGTGGCTGGCTCTTTCCTCAGGGATGTCCTTTCGATGTGGGATTTGTTTTTAATTTCTTCTGATATCAGTTTCTGTCAGACCTGTTTGTGAAGGCGGCACTTGGGTGAATGTGGACTGACAACGAAAGAGGTGCTGAGTGGAATATGTGAGCGAGAAGAGAACAGGGACCTTGTTCAGCCACATTCTTTTTAGTCAATTATATTCCTCATTAATGTTACGGCCCAAAGGGAACAGTAAAATCATCTAGTCTGACCTCCTGCATGACACAGGCCAGAGAACTTCACCCAGTGATACCTGAATAATTTTTATGTGCCAACTCATTGCAGGAATTTGCACAGGATTAGAATCATTCTAAGACAGGATCTTATCCCTAGCCCAATAAATCACTTGAGATTGCAAAATGTGACAAAATCAACTGCAATTGGGTGTAACAAATTGTCTTTTGGCAGCATTATGCATCTCATGTGACTAAAACCAGGAAACAAAGAGCAGTTGAGTAGCACTCCTACGTGTCACCCCTTTATTACATATTACCAGTGCTTTTTTGGGTGACAGTGTGCAGGGGTACAGCGTACTGGCACCTTTTTTGCCGGCCCCTCTATTCAGCTAGGGGGGCCGGGTCAGCATGGAAAAGGAGGCAGGGCTCCTGGTCCTTGCTGGCCCCACTGCCCAGTTGTGAGGGCAGGGTCAGCAGGGGAAAGGAGTGTGCTGCTGAAAGAAGAGAGGTGGCGCAGGAAGAAGAGGGGGAGGGGAGGCATTTTTCAAATTTACTATCAAGATATGAGTACTGGCACCTTTTTTTTTAAACAAAAAAAGTACTGCATATTACACACAAAAAACCTCTGTTAAAAGAACGTTATTAAGGCTCTGAAGTCAAACCCTCAGGCCCTGTACACACGATCACTTTATCGCGCATTAACAATCATTACCACGCGATACCAACAACAGTGTACACACGTGCAATAGGGCTGTTGCGTGTTAACTGCCTTGTTGTAGCGCAATACAAAAACCACCTCGACGAGGGTGGTAGCAGTTAACGCGGAACAGCTGTTGCGCCTTTCCACTCGTGTGTACGCTTACCGCGCAATGATTGGCCTCCGGAAGTGTCCCAGCATTCCAAAGTCATCCTCTCTGGTCTTCCCCCACCCACTCTGTGGCCGTGATGAAACAGTCCCCGCCGTGATCAGATTCCTGGGATTTTCGAATTTCTCGTCTGTTTCACTTCCTGTTCTCTTCCTCGAGGAGTGGAGTGCAGCTCCGATCATCAGTAGCAATGGCGGCCCGTTGTGGAAGACGTGCACCCCTTTGGAGCACGGCAGAGGTGCTGGACCTGATCAGCATCTGGGGAGAGTCCGCTGTGCAGGCGCAGCTACGCGGTAGCAGGCAAAATTATGATACATTTGGCATAATTTCTTGGGCCATGTCAGAGAAAGGTTATGATAGAGACACTGTGCAGTGCAGATCAAAGGTGAAGGAGCTAAGAATAACCTATCACCAAGCGAAGGAGGCAAACTGCCGTTCTGGATCGGCGCCTGCTACATGCAGGTACTATAAAGAGATAGAAGCCATCCTCAGTGGGGACCCCACAACCACTGCAAAGAGTCCCGTGGACACATCGGCCCCCCCCCCTCATCCAGTGAATGCTAGACCCGAGCAGGATGAGTATGTGATCGATGAGGAGGAGGAGATGGAGGATGACCTGGAAGAAAGCGCAACAGCGTGTAGCCAGGAGCTCTTCTGCACCCCTGCTGAGACATCCACCCAAGATATGAATTGCAGCGTGTCCTCTGAGGCGGCAGAGGGGGGTTCCGGTAAGTTTCTCTTTCGTGCAGCTATGGCTCCTGCTAAAATATCATTGTCCGTGGTGGGAGTGCTTGCTGTCTCGGTCCCCGCTGTGCACGCTCTTTACTCTGCATTCATTAGAAGTGCATCAACACAAGCAGTGATTGTCAAAAAATCATCTGTATTTAGGTCAGTAAAGGTTTCCTCGATGTACCTCCAGAGCCTACTACTCAGGTTAGATGGGAGAGCGTTTGTGTCTACGCTCCCAAAGACGGATACTCGGCCTCACCAGCTGCAAAGCACAGCCCTGGGAACCATGGCAGCACACAGTGCAGCAGCATACAGTCCTGGCTTGCAACTGGTGGCATGTAGGATATGTATTCTAGCTGGCAGGGGCACTCTGAGGAGAGAGATATCGGGTTCCATCTGTGTGCCCTGTGCAGAATGTTAGCCCCCAGTAAGCTTTCTATTAGGACGTACCTTGTCCGCTTCAGCGAAGCATAGGATGTTGACTGCCCTGCACCTTCCAGTGGAATGTGCTACTGGAAGGTTACATTGGTTATCTAGGCTGTGTGTTAACAACAGCTTTATTATTTTATTTTTTTTTAGATTCAACCTTCACAAGGCCGGTGTTTACTCCAGCTGACCGCATGAGAAACATTCGGTGGTGTGCTCGAAGAAACAGGGAGGATATGTTTCAGGACCTGCTGAAAACAGCACAGGAATCCACGAGGGAGAATCGAGCCTGGAGAGAGGAATCCCAACAGAGGAGGCAGAAACACAGGGACAAACTGATAAGCGTGATGAAGGAGCAAACAGAACTGCTCAAGAGCATGATTGCTTTGCAGACCCAGGCGATTAATGTATGGGCTCCACTCCATACAGTTCAGCCGTTCTGCCTCCCACACCCCGTAGTCCTTCAAAGAATTTCTTTGAAGGCCACCTGTCCCCCTGGTACACTGCAACATCCAGTCCCCCCCAGAGCTACTTTTTAGAGATCCGCAGCTACACCCACCTGTAACCCCTCCCCCCTTTAGGTTTTAATAAAAACAATGACAAATAATTTGAAGAATGCCTTTATTTGTACACATTGAAAATCTCATAAGGTGCACCTGATGCGTCCTGGAAGTTAACTAGGGGAGGGCATCATTGAAATGATCCCTGAGTGCCTCCCTTATGCGAGCAGCTTCTCCTTGGGCCCCCCTAATACTCCTAGTGGCTGGCTGTTCGTATGCTTCCTCGAGGTGCTGTGCCTCCATAACCCACCCCGGAGAAAACTTTTCTCCCCTACTTTCACAAATGTTATGAAGGACACAGCATGACGCAATCACAGCAGGGATGTTGTCCTCAAACATCGCCAGCGCCCTTTTAAACGGCTGAAGGCACACTCCACAGTCATTCTGCAGCGGCTCAATCTGTAATTGAACCGCTCCTTGCTGCGATCTAGGTTTCCGGTGTATGGCTTCATGAGCCATGGCATCAGTGGGTATGCTGGGTCTCTGAGGATGACTATGGGCATCTCCACATCCCCCACAGTAATTTTTTGATCTGGGAGGAAGGTACCCCCTTGCAGCTTCCGGTACAGACCAGTGTTCCTGAAAATGCGGGCATCATGCACTTTTCCTGACCACCCAGCATTGATGTCCGTAAAACGCCCCTTGTGATCCATGAGTGCTTGCAGCACCATGGAGAAGTAGCCCTTCCTGTTGATATACTTGGTCGCGAGATGGTCTGGAGCCAAAATAGGGATGTGTGTGCCATCTATGGCTCCCCCGCAGTTAGGGAATCCCATGGCAGCAAAGCCGTCCACAATCTCACGAACATTGCCCAACATCACCGTCCTCCGTAGCAGAACGCGATTGATGGCTCGGCAAACTTGTGAAAGGGCTAATCCGACGGTGGACCTCCCGACTCCAAACTGGTTTGCAACCGACCGGTAGCAGTCAGGAGTTGCCAGACAGCAATCGCAACACGCTTCTCCACGGTTAGGGCTGACCTCATGTTGGTGTCTTTCCGTTGCAGGGCAGGGGCCAACTCTGAACACAGTTCCAGAAAGGTTGCTTTCCACATTCGAAAGTTCTGTACCCACTGCTCGTCATCCCACCACTCGGTACTCGTCTCTCGCGACCAGAAACGGCGTGTGCAGATGATCAGTGAAGGAGCTGAGCAACGTGGTGCTGTTGCTCTGCATGGCATCGATCAGCCCCTGCTCCTCAGCGTCCTCGTCTGACTCGGAGCTCATTGCATACTGAGCAACCAGCCGAGATGTATTTAGAATGCTGAAGGCGACAGTGGAGATCAGAGCAGGATCCATGCTGTCGCTGTTGTGATTGCTCGCAAGTAGTGCGTCACTGCACTGTTGAAAATAGGTGCAAGTTGCTATTGGCAATGAGGAAGACGCAAGGGGAACACAGTGCACCACGGGAAACTGAGATTTTACCCATGGCGCTTTGCGTTCCTTTCCTTCATCCCATGATTCCAAGCGCAGATTGAGGGAAAATTGAACTGTGGGTTAGGTGCCCAGAATTCATTGCGCTACACTGCGATATTGCAAAGAATTCTGTTGTGTTACAAGGAGCGACGTGTGTACGCGCTATCCTGCAATAAAGGTCACGTGTTTTTTATAGCGCGATTGCCATGTTGCGCTTTAATCTGATTGTGTGTACATAGCCCTCAAAGGAAATGCCAGAATTGAAGCTTCAAAGGAGTAGCCGTGTTAATCTAGTTCAGCAAAACAAACAAGGAGTCCTGTGCACTTTTAAAGACTAACAGATTTATTTATCGCATGAGCTTTTGTGGGAGAAAATCCCACTTCGTCAGGTACTTTGAAAGCATCAGAATTAAAGCTTTCTGTGCAACCTTAAATTGGCCTCCTTGTACATATACATTATGATACAATCTTTAATTGCATGATCACAAACTGATTTTTCCACAGGACCCTATATTCATTCAATGCTCAGTGTTCTTTTAATATAGTTTTTGTGTGTGTGTAATTTCCTAGGTTTTTTAAAATAACAACTTGAGAAAACAGAAGTGTCATCATGTGGCATCATATTGACACACACAGGTCTTTGACAGGGTTGAAACTTCTAAATCCATCGCACCGACTTCTGCCACTTGAGTTAATAGAATAACTGGCAGCAGTAGTAGGTTGTCATCCACTCTGTGGCCCAGCACTAGAGGTGGGGTGAGGCACACATTTTGTCAATGGTTTTCATAGCTCTTGGCTCACAGCAGAGGAATGGGATTGCTTGCATGGCGGTGGGATAGCTTGCATATCTGGAGCACTGCCATGAATGGGTATAAATTGTCCAGGAAGGACAGGGAAGGAAAAAGAGGTGGAGGAGTAGTGCTATATGTAAAAGCACTATATGTATGACTGCTCAGAGCTCCATTATGAAACTGGAGGCAAACCTGTTGAAAGTCTCTGAGTTAAGTTTAAAAAAGAGTGCAACAAGGGGGATGTCCTGGTGGGTGTCTGCTATAGACTGCCAGACCAGAAGGAGTAGGTGGATGAGGCATTCTATGGACAACTAGCAGAAGTTTCCAGATCACAGGCCCTGGTTCTTATGGGGGCTTTAATGACCCTGACATCTGCTGGGAGGGCAAAACAGCAGAGCACAGACAATCCAGGAAGTTTTTGGAGAGCGTTGAGGACAGCTTCCTGGTACAAATGCTGGAAGAACCAGCTAGCGGCCTTGCTTCTTTCGACCTGCTGCTCACAAACAGAGAAGAATTGGTAGGGGAAGCAGAAGTGAATGACAACCTGGGCAGTAGCAACTATGAGATGGTAGAGTTCAGGATCCTGAAGAAAGGAAGAAGCAGAACACAGACCCCTACTAAGAAACCCTACTAAAGGCACAGGAAGATACCATTCCGATGTGCAGAAAGAACAGCAAATCTGGAAAGCACCAGCGTGGTTTAGCAGAGAACTCTGCGGTGAGCTGAAAGACAAAAGGGAAGCTTACAAGAAGTGGAAGCTTGGACAGATGACAAGGGAGGCATATAAAAATATTGCTTGGGCTGGCAAGGATAAAATCAGGAAGGTCAAAGGGCAATTGAAATTGCAGCTAGCAAAGGATGTGAAGGAAAACAGAAAGGAGTTCTACAAGTATGTCAGTAACAAGAAGAGGATCAGGGATGGTGAAGGTCCCTGACTGAATGGGGCAGGCAACCAAGTGGCAGATGATGTGGAAAAGGCTGAAGTATTCAATAGTTGTTTTACCTCAGTCTTCACAGGCAGGGTCAGTCCCAGGCTGCACTAGGCAACACAGAATGGGGAGAAGGAGTGTGGCCCTTGGTGATGGAAGGTCGGGTTAGGGACTACTGAGAGAAGTTGGACATGCACAAATCTATGGGGCCGGATGAGCTGCATCCGAGGGTGCTGAGGGAGTTGGCTGATGTGATTGCAGAGCCACTGGCCATTATGTTTGAAAACCTGTGATGGTTGGGGGAGGTCATGGATGACTGGAAAAAGGCAAATACAATACCTATCTTTAAGAAAGGGAAAAAGGAGGATCCGGGGAACTACAGACCAGTCTCACCTCAATCCCTGGAAAAATCATGGAGCAGGTCCTCAAAGAATCTATTCTGAAACACTTGGAGGAAAATAGGGTGACAAGGAACAGTCAGCATGGATTTGCCAAGGGCAAATCATGCCTGACAAACCTGATTGCCTTCTATGATGAGATGACTGGCTTTGTGGATGCAGAAATAGTTGTCGACATGACATACCTCGACTTTAACAAAGCTTTTGACATGGTTTCCCACAGCATTCTTGTCAGCAAGTTAAGGAAGTATGGGTTGGATGAATGGACCATATGGTGGTCAAAAAGCTTGCTAGATCATCGGGCTCAGCAGTAGGGCCAATGGCTTAATGTTTAGTCGGCAACGAGTAACAAGCGGAGTGCTCCAGGGGTCGGTCCTAGGACTGGTTTTGTTCAACATCTTCATTAATGATCTGGATGATGGGACAGATTGCATGCTCAGTAAGTCTGCGGATGACATCAAGCTGGGGGGGATGGTAGATATGCTGGAGGGCAGGGATAGGATTCAGGGAGACCTCAACAAATTGGGCATTGAGCGAAAAGAAATCTCGTAAGGTTCAATAAGGACAAGTGCAAAGTCCTGCACTTAGGACAGAAAAATCCCATGGACTGCTGGAGGCTGGGGACCGATCAGCTAAGTAGCAGCTCTGTAGAAAAGGACCTGGGGGTTATGCTGGATGGGAAGCTGGATATGAGTCAACAGTGTGCTCTTGTTGCCAAAAAGACCAACGGCATATTGGGCTGCATCAGTAGGAGCGTTGCCAGCAGATCGAGGGATGTGATTATTCCCCTCTATTCGGCACTGGTGAGGCTACATCTGGAATATTGTGTCCAGTTTTCGGCTACTACAGAAAGCATGTGGACAAATTAGAAAGAGTCCAGCGGAGGACAACAAAAATGATTAGGAAGCTGGGGCATATGACTTACGAGGAGAGACTGAAGGAACTAGGCTTATTTAGCCTGCAGAAGAGAAGAATAAGGGGGGATTTAATAGCAACCTTCAACTACTTGAAGGGGTGCACCAAAGAGGAGGGAGCTAAGCTATTCTCAGTGGGGACAGAGGACAGAACAAGGACAATGGTTTCAAGTTGCAGCTGGGGAGGTCTAGGTTAGATATTAGGAAAAACTTTCTCACTAGGAGGGTGGTGAAGCACTGGAATGGGTTATCTAGGGAGGTGGTGGAATCTCCATCTTTGGAAACTTTTAAGGCCTGGTTAGACAAAACCCTGGCTGGGATGATTTAGTGGGAGTGGTCCTGCTTTTATAGACTCATAGACTTTAAAGTCAGAAGGGACCAGTACGATCATCTAGTCTGACCTCCTGCAAAATGCAGGCCTCAAAACCTCACCCACCCACTCCAGCAATAGGCCACCAACCTGAATGACTGAGTTATTTACCTCCTTAAATCATGATTTAAGGACTTTAAGATACAGAGAATTCACTGGTAGGTGATCCATGCCCTGTGCTACAGAGGGGTTGGACTAGATGACCTCATGAGATCCTTTTCAGCTCTATTCTGTGACTCTATGAATGGTGAGATGTAGGACTCTTTGGATGTCTCTACACTTCTAAGTTAGGTCAACTTAGGGAGGTTTAAGTTGATCTAACTTACTCCCTGTCCACACTGGGCTTTTATTAAGTCAACTTAAACTGTTCTTTAAGTTGACTTAAGGAAAGTTTAAGTCGACTTAATAACACCTGGTTTTAGGTCGACTTAAGGCTCAAGTCGACTTCTTAAGTTGACTTAAGCCAGTGTGGATGCCCTAAGTTGACTTATTCTATAAGTCGACCTAGGGCAGGGGGACAAGGGAGCCCTGCATGGCTCCCTGGCAGAAGGGAGCCACTGTGTGGCTCCCTTGTTCCTGGAGGAGTCCCTGCTCCCATCTCCCTGGGACCCGCGGCTTCATGGTAAGAGGAGCCATGGCTCCTTTTTTGTCGGGAACCCGCGGTCCCGGGGAGTAGGGAGCTGCTGGGGCTCCTCAGCTGAGGCTCCAGCAAGAGGGAATCCCCTGCTGGAGTCCCAGCTGGGGTGGTGGGGGAATCCCTCGCCACCAGGGCCCCAGCGAGGGGTTCCCTCCCTGCTGGAGCCCTGGCTGGGGGGCTCTGTCGGCTCCCTTTTCCCCGGGAAGCTGCTTGTGCCTTGTCCAGGGGAGAGCCAGCTGCGCAGGGCTGGCTCTCTCCGGGACAAGCCGCTCATAGTTTCCTGGTCTTGGGGAGAGCCAACCTTGCACGGCTGGCTCTCCCCGGGGAGAGCCGCGGCTCCCCTAGTCTGGGGAGCTGTGGCTCCTTTGGAGCCTCAGCTCTCCCTCAACCTATCCAGTTGACTTAGAGAGTCTAGGGTAGACTGTCTAAGTTGACTTAATAAGGTCAGCTTTAAGTCGACTGAAGAGTCTTGTGTAGGATCTCCAAGTTGACTTAATAAGGTCGACTTAAAATTGACTTAATAAAGTCGACTGAACTTTCTGAGTGTAGACATAGCCTTTGACTCTTGGACTGCACTCTAGGCTCTCAAGGGAGTGCACTCCAGTGGGCACCAGTTCTTCTGCTCATTTCCCACCCGTTTGACCCGTTCTGCACCATCCCCTCTAACTTGTCTTTGTGCCAGCCCCATTCTCTCCAGTCACAGCGTCCACGCCTCACGCTTCCCACCCCAGGCCTAATCTCCATGCCTAATCTTCAGTGTTAGCCTCGCTGTACAAGTCCCAGTCTCCACCTGACTCTCAGTCTCTCCCTCTCCTCAGCCAGTCCCAGGCTCCTGCCCTGCCAGTCCCAGTTTGTCCCCATTTCCAGATGTGCATCCAGGCTGTCTCTCCCCGATACTCCTTCCCCGGCTCCTTGTCCCAGTCTATTTGTCCAGCCAGTCCCAGTTCTCCCCAGCACTCATGCTCCTTGTCTGATCCATCTACCATCCCCCTCCCCCATTCCTCCTGCCATTGGCTGCTTGTGCCCATGTCTTTGTCCTGCCAGTTGCAGCCCCTCCCCTCTCCCAGTTGTCATCTCTCTGAGTGACTCTGCAGTCCCAGTC
Organism: Pelusios castaneus; assembly: GCA_007922175.1. Taxonomy (NCBI): domain Eukaryota; kingdom Metazoa; phylum Chordata; order Testudines; family Pelomedusidae; genus Pelusios; species Pelusios castaneus. Next base: position 180,593 of record ML685931.1, on the reverse strand, counting down.
CCAGTCTCATTTCCCTCACTGACTCCCAGTTTAATCTCCCCTCCAACTCCTAGGCAGAGCGTCTTTCCCTGGCACCTTTGTCCAAGCCGTCCCTTTTCTTCCCCACAGCCCAATTTTTGTGTCCTCTGCATTCAGACAAGATTGTTTCCTCCCACACACTGCCTGCATGCCAGCAGGAGTCACTGAGAGCACACAACTGACATAGCCCCCTGGGTTCGATGCCAGGGCCCAGCCTCCCCCTGACCCAGCACCTGGGAGCAGAAATTAGAGGGACAGTCTGGCTAACCTACTGTGGCCCTAGGCTGGCGCATGTCTTCAGATGCTGTGTGGGGATAGCACTGCACAACCCAGTCAGCACTTGGAGCTGCGAGGGACCTGAGCATGCTCAGTGAGAATGGGCACTTTGAAGATTTTAGCTGCTAAAAATCAACAGCTCTTCTAAGCATGAACTATGATTTTCCAACAGCTTGTAAGTGGGCAACATTTGGGGTGATTCTCACAGAGATAATTAAAGACGTATCCTGGGCTCTGCTCCAAAACATGGGGCGAACACTACAGCAAATGCAAAGAAAAAGTCTCAAGAATTTTTTAACAGGGATAAAACCCACCTTTTTTTCTAGCTTCATTCTTGGAAATGACTGATCTACTATGGCTAAAGTTTTTCCAGAATAATTCAGCCTGTGACAGCCACCCAACATGATACGTTTAGCCAAAAGGATTAAAGTTTCACAAAGACATAGCCACTGAAACAGGGTCTTGTAAGGGAACGTGCCGGTTAACCTTAATAATAGTGCTGCCAGCCCGGCATATGATACCTTTGGAAAAAACAGCCCTGTTTACTTAAGGAATACACTGCATATGCTTCTAGTCCTCAGTGATCCCAAGATACCAGGGTGGAAAATTGTTCTGGTCTTGGAGTTGCCTATGATAATTGATGATAATTATTTGCTGACTTGGCTATTGGGATGTTTACTGAGTACATCCAGTGAGTTAATTCAGGTACAGGATTACCAGCAAAGGCACTCAAGGAGAGAGGTGCTTGGTGGATCCCTCAACAAATACTCAATGGGAGGGGGTGGTACAGACAGTGGGAGCACATGAGGCTTGAGATCTCACCCAACTGGTTTTGGGTTGCAGATCTGATGAAAAACTTGGAAAATCAAGGAGGGCTGGTGGGATAAAAATGATTCCCTCTCTCTCCAGAGAGAGAAGTTGCTGCTGAGAAGCTGTTCTCATACACAGACCCAAGCTGGAGGGGCTGACAATGTCTAGGTAAAAGAGACACTGTTGTTTTAATGTCCTTTTTCTCTGAGGTTGTGGTAGGAAAAAGCTAAACAAACAATATTTTGGTTTAAGAAGGCCATTTTGGGTCATTCTAATCAAGAGGTCATAGCTCTTGAGGGGGTAGATACCAGCTGGGGAAGCATGTGCTGCAGAGACATGGAAAAGTGGGAAGATCTTGTGATGCCAGCCAAGCAAAGTGGAAGACCTGTGGCCTAACATCCGGGACATGGCACTCAGTGGCTATGTCTACAATAGAAAAAGTTAGGTTGACTTTGTTAAGTCGACTTAATAAGGTTGACTTAAAGTCGACTTAACCAGTGTAAACATAGCCAATAAGACCAAAGTTACAACAAATGGATCCATATGAAAAAATTACAATGCCATTTAAAAAATACATCGTTTCCTTTCTCTTAACGCTGTTATCAGTTCCAGTGGCATTCCTGCAAAATCAGACCTTCCGGTCTGAAGAAGTTAAATACTCTTTTACACATGGAGAGACTGAAATACAGAGGTTAAATGATGTGTCCAAGGTTACATAGCAAGCCTGTGTCAGAGCTAAGATAAGAAGACATGCCTCCTACCTCTCCAACCAGTCACTATCCTGCTGGACCACGTTTCTGCCCAGGCCTCACCTTTCTTTAGGAGCCTTCCTAAGTTCCATAGGGGTAGGCATGTCAGTCTAGTTCAGCAAAACAAAAGAGGAGTCCTGTGGCACTTTTAAAGACTAACAAATTTATTTATCGTATGAGCACGTCTGATGAAGTGGGATTCACTCATGAAAGCTCATGCGATAAATAAAACTGTTAGTCTTTAAAAGTGCCACAGGACTCCTTGGGTTTTTTTTAGGAGACTTGATTCCCCAGACAGACTACCTAGCTTCTACTACCTTCAATGGCTTCCCACAGAATATCGAATCAAGGTCAGCGTCTTTGTCATTATCATTAATGCACTCCATGGCCTTGGTCCAGGGCATCTGAAAGAGCATTAAGCTCGGGGATGAAAACTGTGGTTGACAATAACACTGCTCTGGTGCAATGCAGCTCTCTGCAATAATGGTAAAGCTTGTCTATGCTGAGACTGTGGAATAAACTCCCCCAGGAAGAAAGAACCATCACAAATCTCCCAGCGCCAGGTGCACTGCGCCAGCCTGCCGTCTCTAATATAAACAAATAGCAACATGGGAGTATATATAGAGTTGTAGTTTAAAATAGTCAAATGAAAACATTCCATTACACACCTTTTTCCCCTGGGGAAAGGAAGAGAGAACAAACAACACATGACAGATGTTAGTCACGTTGTCTAGTGCATTAGGAAGGTGTTCAGGTACCATGGTGCTGAGTGCAGTGTAAGAACCTACATGCCGTAAAATAAATTAAAAAGTGATACTTAGGAACTCTTCAGAAACTTTGAACCCAGATGAGGAGAGCAGGATGAGAAAGACTTTCATGGGCAGCATGTCAGAGGTAGCCAAATGCAATTGTGGCTCACAACTGAACATGGATGGCATAGCTATGTATGTGGTATACACCCCAGACAGGCTGGGTCTTTTTCCTGCAAAGCATTTTGAGTAGTATCTAATGATGCAGCCCCAAACAGAACAGGAGTGGGACTATTTAAGCAGGCAGACAAGTGTGCTACAGGCTAATACAGTTTGTTACCATATTACTTACTCAGTCCATGTGGGGTTTGGTCCCATGGCCTTTGTGCACACAAGCAGTTGCCCTGACGTCACAGGAGTTATCTCATAAGTAAGGGCTGCAGAGACAGCTCTTTGGCTATGTCTACACTAGAAATGTTAAGTTGACTTTATTAAGTCAACTTAAAGTTGACCTTATTAAGTCGACTTAACAAAAGTCAATTTAACTTTTCTAGTGTAGACATAGCCCCTTTTCGACCTTATTAAGTCGGCTTAACACTTTAAGTCGACTTAATAAGGCCGATTTAGGCGCTAATCCCCATCCACACTGGCTTAAGTCGACCTAATAAGGTTGACTTAAGCGGTAAGTCGACCTAAATCAAGGTCCAAAGGGGTAGCCGTGTTAGTCTATTGTAGAAAGACAACAGAGTCTTGTGGCACTTTTAAAGACTAACAGATTTATTAATCGCATGAGCTTTCGTGGGAGAAAATCCCACTTCGTCAGACGCTTTGAA
>ML685931.1:0-176758 GCA_007922175.1 Pelusios castaneus | reverse complement strand
TTCAAAGCGTCTGACGAAGTGGGATTTTCTCCCACGAAAGCTCATGCAATTAATAAATCTGTTAGTCTTTAAAAGTGCCACAAGACTCTGTTGTCTAAATCAAGGTGTTATTAAGTCGACTTAACTTTTCCTTAAGTCGACTTAAGGAAATGCTTAAGTTGACTTAAGGAAAGCCCAGTGTGGATGCGGAGTAGTTTAGGTCGACTTAAGCCTCCTTAAGTCGACCTAACTTGTAAGTGTAGATGCATCTTTTGTGCCTCTGTTTAAGTCAACGGGTCTGAGAGCTGCCTCTGAAACATTCAGCCTGGTCCCTTCCACCCTGCCCATGCTGGCAGCTGCTTCAGCCTGCAGGAAATGTTCCCGGTTACAGAGTGCCCCCATGTGCCTCTGGGGAGAACTTGGAGGACACTCAAAGCAGCCTGCTTCATGCGGTACACAGGGGCTTCGCTCTGCTCTGCCAGCTGCTGGCTCAGCTTTTCCGTCACTTTCTAAACACCCAGGCAGGTTTTCACATGTTGCAGCAGGAACCGGATACCCCTGTTACTGTAGGTTACAATGGCTTCTCAGTGGAAACTCTGCCTCAAAGATCAAGCCAGTCTGCTGTGGCAGTCACAGTGCTGGTAATTATGAAGCCCTGGAAAACCAGCACCCAGTACGTGTGGCCCCTTGCTTTGAGGACTCCCAGCCTGGTAGTCTGAGAGCCAAGTGTAGAAATGCCAGAGCTGGGGATTCTGACCCTTCTCTCACAGAAGTGGAAATGGAGGTGTGGAGCCATGTGACGGCCCACGCTCACCGTGAGTTGGGGCGATGTTAGGAGAAGAGCCCTGGTCTCCTGGCACTTACTTTTCTGCTTCCTGCCCTTGAATATGTTCTCTCCTTCTTCAACGCTAAAGATTTCTGGGCTTGAGAAGCCCACCTGCCCAGGGTGTGTAGGGTGCAGTCCTGGGCGCAGGCCATCGACCTCCACGTGCATGTAGAAAGGACGGGGGAGTGGGGAAAAGGTTTCTAACTCTGACACTTTCAAAGGAACCCTTCCAAAGTGGCCTGAGCGTAACCAACGCAGTACTATTTGCATAAGCCTATCGAGACGACTCCAGTGTCCCTGCCTCTCTTAGGGGAGAGGCTGCTGCTGGCATACCTTGGGCAGCTGCTGGCCCTGGTCACTGGCCCAAGTAGGGTATCTTAGGGGGCAGTCACCCCATCTGAGGTCTGGAGGCAGGAGCCCCTCTACAGAGTCCTCCTCTGGGGTGGGAGGAGGGGCCTCACACCCGTAGCTCTGTGCTTGGAGGAGTTGTGTCTAGAGAATCCCCTTTCCCTCCCCAAGAATCCTTACGAGGGTGGCAGGAAAAGGGCTTCCCAGCACCAGTCCCAAGCTGGCTGGGGCCTCCCTTTGCTTCAGTTCAGCTCAGTGGTCCTTGCCTTGGGTGGGTGGGCTGGGGCCCAGATCAGGAGAAGGGAAACCTCCATCCTGTGCCCATGCCTTGCCATATCCATCAAGGGCTCTGGCTGGTGGGGAGGGCTAGAGGAAACTGATCAAAAGGCCCCGGGGGGTACCTAGGGTGCAAGACACCTCACTTCCACCTGCCCTTAGGATGAGGGAGCCCTGCCTGGGCCTGCTGTTGGTCAGTTCCCCCCACCCCCAGCTCACCCCTCCAGCCCAGCTCACGGTACCGCTGAGCACAACACATAGATCCCTCTATGGTCAAATCGAGCATATGTGCATTTCCCAAGGCACAGTGCTGCAGGGATTGGAAACAAAGGGGTCCCTAGAAAATCAGATTGTAACAGGCACTCTAGAGCCTGACCTGAATGAGAAGTGACACTAATGGCTAATACAGTCTTGCTCACCCACAGTCCCTGCAGGCTGCTCTGATCCGCCCTGCATGCGTGTCCCTTTCCTCCTGAGTGAAGGATTCAGGGGGCTCTTTGTACTCCAAGAGATAGGAGCCCAACCCTTTGTCTTTATTCCTGGGCAAGACATCCCTGCTGATTGTTTCTGCCGGCAGATTTCCTGACTGCAATTTGTACCCAGCTCAGCATGCACATAGATGTACAGCGTGAAGCCTACAATCCACAAATGGCTGGACAGGAAGACAGGTGTAGACTATCTCCACCTAAAGGGACCAATGCCAGTATATGTCGCCTCCTGGTGACTTGCCTGAACTCCAAGGCTATGTCTATACTTGAAAAGTGAAGTCGACTTTATGAAGTCGACTTAACAGAAGTGAACTTAACTTTCCAAGTGTGGATGTGGCCCCTTTTCGACCTTATTAAAGTTAACATTTTAAGTCGACTTTAAAAGGTCCACCTAGGCACTACTCTGCGTCTCCACTGGCTTAAGTTGACTTAATAAAGTCAACTTAAGCACTAGTTTGAATGAAAACAAGGTGTTATTAATTCGAACTAACTTTTCCTTAATTCGACCTAAGGAGCAGCTTAAGTCGACTTAAGGAAAGCCCAGTGTGGACGAGGAGTAAATTAAGTCAACTTAAACCTCCTTAAGACAACTTAATTTGTAGGTGTAGACGCATCCCAAGATCTTACGCATATAATTTTCAGCATATCCATGTAATTCCTTAAGTATGATCTGTGCAGCCCTTTTGCAATGACTGTGAAGCCCCACAGGTCCTGGTTCTCCTTAAAGACATCATGTGGCTCTCTTTGGTGAACTGGTGTGCAGGCAGGGCCATCCCTGGGGGGGTGGGCCCCGTAGCTATGTGGACCCCGCACTGTCCCGCTCACAGTGGTGCAGTGTGGGGCCCGCGTGTGCCGCAGCCCATCCTCCCACGGCCGCCCCGCTGCCTTTGGCAGCGAGCCGAAGGCAGCAGGGTGGGGCGGGCCGGGAGGGCTATGCCCGGCCCTTGGGCCGGCCCTCCCTGCCTCCAGGACGGAGCAGGCAAGCCCAGGGGTGGAGCATGTGGGGCCTAGCCTCTGGGCTGGCCTGCCCTACACGTCCGGCTCCGCCCTGCAGGCGGCCTCAGCCTCCTGGCCCAAGGCCAGGGCTGGAGCCGGCTCCCTCCCAGAGGAGGCCTCCGGGTCCGGGCCCGGAGCTGGGTTCCCTCCGCAGGCGGCCTCGGCTGGGCCCAGAGCCGGCTCCCCCCGCCCCAACAGGCGGCCTCAGCCTCCTGGCCCGAGGTCAGCTCCCGGGGCCGGAGATGGCTCTCGGTGCTGGCAGCCTCGGCCTCCAGGCTCAGGGCCGGCTCCCTGGGGGAAGCATGGGGGGCGGGGCCCCGCTTTGGCCAATTGGCCCTGGGCCACGATCCCCCCACGGGACGGCCCTGTGTGCAGGTCTCTGACCCAGGGATTCCTGGAGTAACCCAGGCACTCTCTAAGCAAAGGAGGGCCCTGCCCATCAGGAAAGAACTTAGCTCAATTAGATGGATGCCTGTGCTAAAGGAAAGCACAACAGCACAGTCACCAGATGCAGGTTTAGTTTATGCCTCATTTATTTTGTGTCCGTTTGCACAGGATCAGGCTGAGGTTGACATGAGCATTGTGAGGTCACATGCATCAGCCTGTCTTACAAGTGTGCTACTTCAGCCACAACTCAGCCCTGGAAATAGAGGAGACAGCACTGCTTGCACTTGGTGTGATGGGTGGGGAGAGGGTGTTCCTTAGGGACAGTGCCTGAGATGGAAATTGGAATATCATTTCCCATTTGCCTTGGCTGATTTTTCTCTCCCGCTTGCCCACAAGCTGAGGACTTTTTGAAATATAAAGTATTTTTAGCATGTCACAAAGGATTAGCAAGATGATTAAAAATCAGATGTTAGCTGTCAAAAGCTAAGGTCTAAGGCATCAAGTAAGAACATGCAAGCACAGCAGGTTATAAAACCAGAATACGCTTTGAGTATTTTAAAATGTACACACAACAAACTAAGCAGGAAGACATCAATAGTTTCAGCAGAAGAGCTTCATAGAGATGCCAGCTTGATAATGCAGAGTAATGCTTTCAGAGTAGTTCATAAAAGGGCATTTTCTGGTTCATCTTAAACTGCAGTGAGTTTGTTTTCAGATGCTGCTGACAGACACATGCCCTTGGGAGTAAGAGGAAACCACTATCAAACTTCCTAAAGCGATGGGCAAGGTTCTTTTCAGTTGCTGTGCTATTTATCTTACTGACGTCTGAAAAACCGAAGCCCTCCCTAAGGATATTCAGAGCTGGGCTGGCTGGATTTCAGAGCATTATCAAAGGAAAAGAAGGGGTGTGGTCTGAACAGAAGCTTAGCTAAGAAGAAAAACAAACAAGGAGTCCTGTGGCACTTTTAAAGACTAACAAATTTATTTATTGTATGAGCTTTCGTAGGAGAAAATCCCTCTCCCACAAAAGCTCACGCGATAAATAAATTTGTTAGTCTTTAAAAGTGCCACAGGACTCCTTGGCTATGTCTACACTAGAAAAAGTTAGGTCGATTTTGTTAAGTCGACTTAATGCGGTCGACTTTAAGTCGACCTAAAGTTGACCTTATTTAGTCGACTTAACAAAGTGATTACCCTGAATGGGGACTTAGTAAGTTGACCTAACTGCCCTTAAGTTGAGTTAATAAAGTCGACTTAAGGGTTAATCCATGTCTACACTGTGCTTAAGTCGACCTAAGGAGTCGATGTAAGGGTTAGGTCAACCTAACCAGAGGTTCTTACTAAGTCAACCTAAGCTTTCATTAAGTCGATTTAAGGAATTTCTTAAGTCGACTTAATGAAAGTCCAGGGTGGACAGGGAGTAATTTAGGTCGATTTAAGGCTACTTAAGTCATCCTAAATTGCCAGTGTAGACACATCCCTTGTTTGTTTTTCTGAACTAGACTAACACGACTACCCCTTTGGAACTTAGCTAAGAAGGCTTTAGTGCCAACATCAACTCTGACACCGATTCCTGCCCTGTGGGACTGGGCAAGTAAAGCCCTACCTTCTTCGCCTCTGAAAATGAGTGTATAATTTACTGGCACCCAGCAGCATTGTGAGGGAGATGAACAGTGTAAACAAAGGCCTAGAGGAGACTGCAGAATTTTGAGATGCAGGGAAAGTCATAAGGCTCCAAGCTCTTGATTTATGCACTGCGTATTTCTAAGGTGCCCATCACCTTAACTGGTAGGCACCTAGTTCATATAGCGAAATGAAAAATGGAGGCCATCATTCTTCATATTATAGTCCTTTGAGTACAAAATGAATTTGCTAAGAATTTATATTAGTTTACTCCATTAGTTTGACTTAAAATTATCTAAAAATGTGTCTTTTAAGAAATGTAGCACTCTGTATCAGGCCTTTTTTGTTCCACATGATTTTAATCATGATATAAGATGTCAAATTTCCATACAAATCCATACACCCACTGAGCATGGTTTTGTCCAGAGTTCTTATATTTACTGGCACTTTTAAAGCTAAGAATTTTATTTACCGCATGAGCTTTCATGGGTGAATCCCACTTCGTCAGACAATAGAAATGGAAAACGTACAGTATGGGAGGGAAAAATACATGCACTGAACTGTATCAGATCAGTTCATATTATTAGAGCAAACGAAACAAGTTGTTTTGATTCAAACAATGTGCCACAGGACTACTAGAATAACATGGCTATCTCTCTGGAACTTATGTTTTGTGTTAATGCTAGCTTTAATGCTAGTTTCCATTGTTGAAAATGTTAATTCTGTCACAAAAGAAAGATCACAATGTAACATTAGCTGCCATGGTTGTTTTGATTTTAACCCCACTAGCCCCATTCTGGGTTGGCTCGTGACTATTCATGAGTTCATTTAGAGACAATATGGTGGTGTGCCTCAAAATAATTAAAAGTATGAGGCTGTGCTGCAGCAGAGAAAATACTCCATCTTCACATTTTCTGGTCTGAAGAGTGTTGCAATAAGATGTATTTGTTTGCTTTGTAAAGATAAGGAAATTACAGGGATGAAAATGGAGTTTGCCAGGGCTCCAAAGGATAATGATACATTCTAGAAGATCACCTGCAATCTGATAGAAGAACTAGTTGTCAGGAATGATAAACACGATGAAGAAGACAGTCAAATCTCTGAGGGCTTGTCTATACTGAAAATGCTGTGTTGATCCCCATGGATGGACACAGCAGGGTCGATTGAGTGGCCAGTGTAGACCCGCTCAATCAATCCCAGAATTGCTTTCCAGTTGACGCGGTAACTCCACCCCTACAAGCAGAGTAACGCTGCGTCACCGGTAGAGCATTGCTGGTTGATGCAGCTAAGTGAAGACAGTGCGGTAAGTCAAAGTAACTAAGTTGACGGGAGATACGCATTCTGCAGCATGCAGATTGTCTATCTCTGGTTGACTTAGCTCCGCAGTGTAGACTGGGCCTGAGGTAAGTGTATCAGGAACACAGGAAAACACAAATAAATCCTACAGAACACTTGCAAGCACAGGACATCTAACAAACACCTCAGATCCACGTTTCTTACTCTTCTTTGAAAAGTTTATAGGAGCTACACTACCCAAAGGTGGAGGCACAACATTCTCCATCAGAACTAGTGGCCAGGTTTTCTGCTGGTGTGCACCAGCCTGGTGCCACTCAAATCAACATAGCTGAGCTGATTTGCACTATCTGAAAACCTGGATCTAGAATGTTATCACGAAATTACTGGCTGCATTTAGAAAACCTTCAATTTATGGTACAAAGTCAACTATACTTCTTAATTGAAAAGTGTCTAAAGTAGTACCACATAAAAGCAGTGAGTCATAAATTTTAAATAAGAGTACCATGCAGTGAGACTCTGAGTCTATGTCTACACTCGTTAAGTCCACTCTGTTAAGTCGATTTAACAAGGTTGACTTTAAGTCAATTTAAAGTTGACCTTGTTAAGTCGACTTAACGGAGCATCTACACGTCAAGTCGACTTAACAGTGCCTGTAGTGTAGACATACCCATCTACACTGGCTTTAAGTCGACTTAAGTCAGCTTAATAAGGTTGACTTAAGCCTTAAATTGACCTTCAGAGGTGGTGTTATTAAGTCAACTTAAGGAAGCTTTTAAGTCGACTTAACAAGCACCCAGTGTGGACACAGAGTTCTGTAAATTGACTTTAGCGTCCTTAGGTTGACCTAAGGTGCCAGTGTAGACACACCCTCAGGCTATGTCTACACTTACCAAAGTTAGTTCGAATTAGTTAATTCGAACTAACTAATTTGAACTAATTTTAGTTAGTTCGAATTAACTTAATTAACTTAATTTGAACTAGCATGGCCCCACTAGAATGCTAGTTCGAACTAAGTAAGTGTCATGCATTGACTTAATTCGAACTAACTAGTAAACGAGGTTTTACTAATTTGAACTAACTTTTCCTTAATTCGACTTAAGGAACTGCTTAAGTCGAATTAAGGAAACTCAAGTGTAGACACGGAGTAAATTAAGTCGACTTAATTTACAACTGTAGATGCACCCTGAGTGTTTTACATTTTTGTGTGTGTAGGGGATGAAAATATTTTGGCTCTTTGATCTATATGCTTCTTTTGGGAAGACTGAATAAAGAATTTGATATTCATAATGGTGTAAGTGTTGGTAACCCCATATAGAACAGCTGGTACGGGCTGATTTATATATTATTCTTTATGCAGTTTAGCAACAACCTTGATTAGGATACTTCTGGGGCCCTGGATCACTAGGAAGTGTGTGTTACAAGGAATATGTACAGTAAATTGCATAGGATAGCAGACAAAGCTGGTCAACCCTATGAGTGCTCAGTTGATCAGTTCTTTTTATAGTTTTACCAGTCACAGTAAACTCCATTCTGAAGGCATTCGACTGCCTTCATGGTGTAAGAGGGAACTGCAGAGCATCTAAAATAGTTCAACACAAGGCAGCTACTCCACAGCATCCACAGTTAACAGTCAGTAAAGTTTATGGACAAATGAAAGTGACGTTAAAGAGTTTTAACCCTTGCAGTGGCAAACGGACAAGTTTAGATAACTTAATACTGTATCTTCCCTGCCTGTAACTTCTGTGAGTCCCACAATTACTTTTAAAATGTTATGTAGATCCAGAAATAACTTTGTGATTGAAGAATTAATATTGTCAATGAATATAGACCATTAAGTTGTTTTGTTATGTAGTTATATTAACAGCATGACAAGAGAAGTTATCTTTATAAAATATTTCATTTGTCATAAGAGAAGTGTTTTGGTGTTTACAATAGTTATACAATTGAATGCTTTCAAAAATGTGCTGTATAAAGTTGTATCCTAGGTTCAGATTTGCCAGCTATAAAGTGAAAAAACAACAACCTGATTTTTGGGAGTTCTGAGTATTCCAGTCCGAGTTTGGTAAATGAGAGGTGTAGGTGTTCAATGTCTTTGAACATGAAGGAAGAATGTCTGAATTTCTGGCTTTAAAGCAGTCTCAGATTTAATCACTAACAACCATGAAGAGGCCGGCCTACACTGAAAACTTTTGCTGGTATAGCTATATGGTCAAGGGGTAACTCCCCCTGCGCTCCCACCTCCCAGACAAAGCTATGTCAGCAAAAGCCCTAGTGTAGACAGCTATGCTGGTTAAAAAAAAAAAGTCCTTGTTTCACGTAGGAAATTGACATAAGGTATTCCAGCAAAAGCCCTCTTTCCCACGCTAAGCTGCATCTCCACTATACTAACAAACCGTTTCTAGCGGTGATAAGGCCTTAGGATTCAAAGCCTCCAAAAACTTTAATTTCTTTCTCTTGGCAGCAGCTGTTTTTCCTTTTCCCTGTTTTGCACTGCAACACTGGTCCTGGCCAGAACTTTGCTTCTACCTGCCACAGATGACTAAACACCACACACCAGCATACACCCACAAAAGGACTGTCAGGCTCCCTGTGACAGGGTGAGCCTATCCCACACTAAAGAAGCTCAGCAAACCCTGTGGGTGGCAGAAACCCCGCCCCTTAAACCCTGCTGGGCATGCTCTGATTGCTGCTCCAGTATAAAGGAAGACAGCTCAGCTCAGTTGGGGCTGCCTGAAGTGCCCTCCTGGGGGGGAGTGTGATCAGCCCCCAGCTGCAGGAGAGGGAAGCCCTCTGAGTACTCAGTGGGAAGCAGCCATCTTGTGATGGCCACCATGAGGACAACCAGCTGATGTAGACTGTGGTGTGTGGATCCCAGAGTTCCCTGGAGGAGTGAGTCCCAGGCACAGACCAGGACTTATCTGGGTAGGAAGCAGCCCAGGGGGCCCCAGTTATAGGGTCTGGGGTAGAGTGACCAGAGGCCAGTGTGTTTCAGTTGGGATCCCTGCTGGCAGGGTGCCATAACCCCAGCATGCCTAGGGCCATGGAGTGGGAGGGCCTGAGCCCCCCCTCCCTGGGCACCATTCCCACCCCATTCCTCCTACAATAGGCTGGACTGCCCTGACCTGAGGGCTTGTGCTATTGACTCTGTGGCCACTGGGTTGTGCTGCTCTGATGTGAAGGGTGGTGTTAACCAAAGTAGTAACATTGTGGAAGCCCCCCCCCCCCCTGTAATTATGCCCCTCAGATACTCCCCACCTGAGAGGCCTGTGGGGGATGCAATCTGTGGCACTCCCATTGAAACTACTTTTGAAGGGGAGGTCTACAACTGCTGTGCTGCCCTTCCAAATCTAAAAAGGTTTTCTGAATTCTCTTATAGCATACCCTATATAAGCTCTCTGTTTTTTTTTAAACTTTATTTTTTATTGTTAAAATGTAAGCTCATAATGAAACAAAACGTATATAAATACATGTAAAAGATGGAAATGCCATACAAATAATCAAATTCAACATTCATTATTTGTAAAACCTGGGGGGAAAAACAAACCAAAAACAAAGAATCCTCCCTTAAATTCAGGCAGGGCATAAATTGATAAAGTGAATAAATAGGTAAATATGTGAGAACACAGAGGGGACTAATACAAACTGCAAATGTATTAAACAGCTTTGTGTGACCTGACATCTTCGTATCTTTCCAAGCATTTCTGTTAGAGTAATTTTTTCCATTAATGCAATCGCAGAGAGCTTACTAGGCCAGTCTGCATATAAGGGAAGAAGTACAGCTTTCCAATTTCCAAAAATAACACAGTTACTTCAATCCATTTCTTAATGTTAACTGGTCATTTTTGACTCACCCAGCGTGCCTAAAATACATAAACTTGGAGAAGGAAAGATAGACCATGAGAGCACTGAATATGAATGCATTTTTGATAGGAATAGAGGATGTGTGAAAGGTGGGCAAGGAGCTGTTTGCATCTCCAGCATTCACAGTGTGTTGCCAATCTTGCCTTAAACAAATGTTCTGGAGTCCAGCAGCACATGTTTAATTTCTTGTCCTGGAAGAACTGCAAGGATAAAGAAGTTGAAGTATCCTTCACATTAAGCCAGATACCCTTCCAGGTTTCTGTTGTGATAGTAAGGCTAAATTCCTTTCCCCATTTTTCTCTGAGGCTGAGATTGAAAGAGTAATGCAAAACATTAAGCCACTGATAAGTAATTCCTACAAAGTGACTGTTGTCTCTGTACTTCTTAAAATATTCTTCTACAGGTGAGAGACTTGAAACAGACCGGTTCTCCCCAGTCTTTGCATGCATCCCTGGGCATAGCCAATGAAAGAAGGAACTGAGACACTGGTAGCTGATATTTGTTGCACATGTAATCAAAGGAGGCCACTCTATCATCTTGTGTTGTATCTTTTAAGGTTTATTAATCCTTTTTGTCTTCAGCGTGGAGTTGGCCTTGATCCTGAGGCATGGCTTATCCCACTGTGGTACGGGAAGTGAATTAGTAAGATGGGATGCTGTAGGCATTGTAATTCATTTCACCTATCTGGTGCATCCTGCAAAAACTAGATTTGAGGTGGGTGGCCTCTTATATTAAAATAAAGAAATAAAAGAGAGAAGGGAACCAAATGGCCTAGATGATAGTTTCAATCTCAGATCAGGCTAGTGTGCATTACAGAGTTACTGGAGAGGAACTCCTTCCTATAGGACATGTTTGGAATGCTAGATAATATAGTTACAAATCTGACAGTTGCCCAGGATTTTTAAGAGTCTTCTGTGACAAGTGAAGCTGTTTTTATCCCATATGAACTGCATGATAAGCCTATTTACTTATGCACGGACAAAGGGTGAAGCATGGAAAGGCAACATGCTAATGACACAAGTCACTCTTGGGCGGATATTCATTTTGACTATTTCCATTCTCCCCAGTAAGGCTGGAAGGAGGCGATTGTCACCTTGCTGCATCCCTGGAAATATCTTTTAACATATAGTCCATATTTATAGAAACAATTTGGGGAAGATTAGGACAAATATTAACACCTCTAAGTTATTTCCTTGCATGTTTGAAATGGAAAATGCTGAATCTGAGACAGATCTAGTCTTCTGGCTATATCAATTGCTTGCACTTTATTCCAGTTAATGTGAAAACTAGAGATTTTTCCAAAAATATCAGCTCCATTCAATAATGATAGGAGTGATGAGGTTGGCATCTCCCATAATCCACCCAGTTTTTCCAAATAGAGCAATTATTTTACAGCAGAAAGTGGAGGTCAGTGGCAGACGTTTGACAGATGGTGCTAACAGGCTCTGAGGGTGCATCTACACTTACAAATTAAGTCGATTTAAGCTAATCTGCGTCTACACTACACTTTCCTGCTTAAGCAGCTGCTTAAATCGACTTAAGGAAAAATTAAGTTGACTTTATAAAACCTTGTTTTAAGTCAACTTTGCTGGCTAAGTCGACTTTAGAAAGTTGACTTAGGGCTACTCCACATCCACACTGGCTAAGTTGACTTAGGGGGCTTTAGGGCTTCCCCACTGCCCTCCCTGCCAGGGTGGCTGGCACAGCCACAGCCTGGCGTGCCCCCCCACAGGGCAGGGCAGAGCCCTGCCCACCCTGCTTCTATGCCCTGCCAGGGTCCCTGTCCCCCTTTGCCCCATTGTACCAAGGTACAATGGGGCAGAGGCTGAGCCCCCTGGCAAGGGGTGCCCCCCTGCCACCGTGGACCTGTCCCAGGTCCACCTAGCCCCTACAAGTCAAACTAGGTGTCCAGTGTGGATGCTCTAGGTCGATTTTGTAGGGTCCCCTCTAAGTCGACTTAAATTTTGAGTGTGGACATAGCCTGAGGAATTGGTTGGTAACTTTTTTCTGAAGAACTCAAGCCATAGAGTAGCAGTGTCTCTTTGAGCTGGGTGATCTCACTCTAATGGCACAGACAGCCCTGCATGGGAAATCCATCTCTGAATAGCAGGGTCTGCTGGGCTGTGCCTGCATCAGGCATGTTCTTGTTTCTCTCCCCCCCGCCCCCCAGCTATTAGGGCCATGACAACCCCACAGTTCCCACACTCATTCAGAGGCCCAGAAAAAGGGGACTCCACCAAGGTAGGGCTATGGGCAGGAGGGTGCAGGGGGTATTTGTGGGATGCACACAGAGCTCAGAGAACTGCTGTTATTCTAAGGTCAGTAACCTTTCTTTAAATTCAGTGGCACCCACAGCTGTATGCATGCACCAGATGGTGGGTGCTGCAGGCAGGGCAGAGCTGTCCACATGGCACCATCCAGGAGGAGGAGCCTGAGCCCTGGACCAGCCCCACCTCTCCCATCATGACAAAGGGGTTGCAGACCCAAACCTGAGCAGCACTGCAATCCATGTGTACCAGGTTGCAATGCGGCTCACAATCTCATCCCTGCCGCCCCCACCTCATGACCAAGGGACACAGGGCCAAACCTGAGTGGACAGCCAGCACTGCCCCTCCTCCCCACTGCCATGGGGCTGGCTCCTGCAACAGGGCTCCCTTGGGGGCCTGGCTAGCCTTGCCCCACTTCCAGCAGCCTGGATGCCCTCTGCTCTGCCAAAAGGATTTGCTAAATGTCAGCCTCGAGACTCCTGCCAGGAGATGTGGGCTGAGGGCCTGCGTGGGGGTGGAAGGCAATAGGGAGAGGTGGGTGGTGAGGAGAGGCAGACGGCAGGGGTTTTGCCTACAGCCCTGTGAGTGGTCATGGTGGATGTTTTTGTTCCCTTGCTCCAGGCAGGAGTTTTGCTGGAGAAGGAACTTTGGGCCAGCTGTCTATGAAGGCCTCTGAGAGGTGCAAGGGCTGGAGTTTAGATCCTGGAGAGGAAGGGGGTTTGGCAAAGTTGGTTTGGACAAGCCATTGTCATGCTGGAGATGACCATACTGGAGTCTAAACTGAGCACGCTGATCTGGACAGACTCTCCACTGACCCGTGAGATCTGAGAGGGAGGGTCTGTGCTGCATGGAGCAAAGGCATGGCCTGGGGATGGTAAGCAGACCCAGGGAGGGAGTGCTGACTTGTGAGATGACCTCAGTGCTGGAAGTGCAGAGGCACACACCAGAGCCAGGTACAGAGTCCATGGCAGTGCTGCAGATGTGGGTACCTCCTCCCAGATCGAGCCAGAAGGTCCCAGTACCAGTGTGGATGCTAATGCCATGTCAGCATTGATGTTGGCATTTGCCCTTTGCAGCATTTTCAGGCATGGGTACCCTCTGTGCATCTTCAGGGCCACATCTGAGACTAATCCAGCCTCACTTGCCTGTTAGGTGAGCAGGTTGGGAGATTTGTTTCCTAAATGGTGAAAATGGGGGGTGGGGGGCTCTCCTTGTGGAAAGAAGCAGACCTGTGCTTGTGACAATGCCTAGGGTAGGGTGGGGGTGCCACTGACAGGTAGTTGGTGGTACTGGTCTTTGGTGCTGGGGGGGGGGGGGTAGGTACAAGGTACTGAGGCAGTTCCTTTCCAAGATCTTTGTCTGACACTGCCAAGGAGCTTCTGGTGACACTGACTTTGGGAACAAGTCCTAGCTGGCAGAGGGAGGGGCTGTGTGACACTCTCCTAGTGGAATCTGAACTGGTGTATTGTTGCTTCATCCCAGTCCCCCTCTCCTGGAGCCCATCTAATTCTGCTGCCCTGTGCTCTGAGAACCTGCAGTCCTGGGTTATTCATGCACACGCTCCAGCAAGCAAGCGGCTCTTTGACGTGCGAGTGCTTCTAGTCAGCCACTCTTTGATTATACAACAGCATGACCCCAGCAGCTATCCCCAGTCCTGGATGCAACTCCAGAAGCATCCATCCTAGCGTGTTCAGTTCATCAAATTAACAGTCCATCAATTAACAAAGAAATTGAAGGGAGTTCAGGCTGTGGCTCCCTTCTGGCTGGGACCGATTGGGTCCCGGCCAGAAGGGATGATGAGCCCCCCGCTTCCTTCTTCCAAGGACCCCCAGGGTCCAGACAAGAAGAGTGTGCTCCAGCCGACAGAGGAAACCTTGGGGTTTCCTCTGCCAGCTGGAGCATGGGGCTGGCAATTGCTGGCCCTGCGCGCCAGCTCACCGGAAACCTGTTGTAAATTAAGCATTGTAGAGCCAACAGAATGGATATCCAATTTACATTTCAAGTCAACAGGAAGACATGTTGACAGAGGAATAAATGTGACTTTCAACAACAGAATCAAATGATTGCAAAACAAGTAGGTGTATTTGGGGCAGCAGGAAAGCTTTGCTCTTACAAAGGCCCACACAGCATCAATAAGAATCCATATTGCAAATTCAGTGTGCAAAAGTGTTTCACCCATTTCAGGAGAGGTCATTTTTTGTAATTAAAAGAAATCATCCTAGCTTTAATTAAAAAATAAATTAACCTTCATAATCAGTGACTTTGCAGTGGATGGGCATGATGTGAAACATACAGGAAGTTTAGCAATTCAACTGTTTAAATAAGTTACCCAGCATCTAGGCAGGCACGATAGCTGGATGATGTAGCAACAGTAATTTACAAGATTCACACATCAACCCTTCCATGAAGTAACCATGCCATTTGAGATACAAATTCCAGATAGGTAATAAAATCAAATGAGATGCTGCAAAATAACCACATTTATTTAAGCAGACTAAACTACTTAGAAGGCACATTTAAGACACTGTTTCCACTTCAGGCTGGCTTTCATCTTTTCCATTTTCTTCAAAGTTTAATGCTACCATATTAGCAGTATCCCTTCCGGATAATTTTGACATCCCTCCCATTTTCCCTGTAACCAGAATAAAAAGAAAGAAAAGCATTTGAAGATAGATTTTCATGGAGCAGCAAACAAAAACATTTCCCACAGTGGGACTGTATTCAGCTTCTTTATATATCTTACAAACAGAACCACATTCAGTGATGTTTTTAGAAAATCTCATTGTAAAACTACAATAAACTCATGCTTAAGGCTATGTAAACGCTAGAAAATTTAGGTCAACTTTATTAACTTAAAGTCAACCTTACTGAGTTGACCTAACTTTTCTAGTGTAAACATAGCACCTTTTGATCTTTTTGATTTAGTTGATTTAGGCGCTAATCCCTGTCCACACTGGCTTAAATCGACCTAATAAGGTTGACTTAAGTGTTAAGTCAACCTAAAATAAGTCAACTTAACTTTTAAGTGTAGATGCCCCTTAAGTGACTTGCTAAAGAAACCTTACTTTTGAATCTGTCATCCATGCAAGCTTTGGTAATTTATACGCTGAGGAGTATTAACCTGTGATAGAGAAAGCTTAAAATGGTACTGGTGGTGGGGTACAGCTTCTAAACTGTGCTTTCGCATTTTACTAATCCACCCCCCTCCCTGCTTTTTTTACACTGGTATGCTCTTCAGGGATTTGATGGGAGACCTTAACTATGCATTCCCTGATTTGCGAACATCAGAGTTTTGTTTTGGAAAACCATATTAAATTTGCTTAGTTTACAAATCAAATTTTTCTGTCTGCATTGAAACTGTAAAGAGTTAGAAACTGGAGATTTTTTCCCTCACCGCTTAAAGCAATGAAGTTTTATAACCGGAATAGAATTTAGGTTCCACTTTGATATGAGTAGAAACTTGTTTTAGTTTGTAAACATGTGATTCAGATACAAGGAATATGATGTTTCCGCATGGTCACTTTCATGACTATAACCACAGTGTAGTACAATCCTGATTACTGTTTTCAAAAGTAATTTGTTCAACTATTTATATTGGTTAAAAATACAAAAAGGCATAGTGAAGACAGAATCAAGCCATCTGTCAAACACCAAGATTTATTTTATTCATCATGACAGTGAAATGGCAGGTACTAATCCTTACTTTTAAGGACTTTGCACTAGAAATGGTTGAATCTGAACCTTTTCATCAGAAAATAAGAGTTATTTATTGATCTGATGTGATAATTCACTCTTCTGACATTAGTATCACTTTATGAAGACTATACACAAAAGTTCCAATCAAAGACACAGGGATTTCTTTTAAGTTACATCAAGGTCACTTTAAACTTCCCTGTTTTTTTTAAAGAAGCCTTATTAGAGCACTAGAGCAACAAGAGGGGATTTAGTGTAAATGAGTATAAGATCCATAGCATTTATAAAGAATGGTCATTGCTGTCATAACTCTAGGCCCTAGGGCATGGCTGGGGTTCTCAATTGAACACTGATTTAAGAATAAATCAGGACCAACTTGCTTTGTTTAAAAAAAGTCAGCACAAGCGTAGGTCTTAAGGTTAAAAGGGAAGCACTTAGTGTGAAGAGATCTGGGATGTATCCCTGGATCTGCTACAAACTTCCTACATAATCTTGGGCTTGCCATGCAGCTCTGTGCCTCAGTTTTCCATTCAATCAAATGGGGATATCTCTTTACCTTACAAGGATATTTTCATCTTAAAAGTATTCTTTGCAAAGCTTTTAGAGATCTTTTGGTAGATGGCACATTAGAAATACAAACTAGTATTCTGACTTCAGTGAATGGCTATCCTCTTTCAAACACTATCTCTAGGTGCAGCTTACTGACTGCCATCTCTTATTCAGATGGGATGCACTTACCTATCTACTACTGTTATTTAAGTCACGTAAGATATACCATTCTCTGTAAACATCTCAGACTACTGTCCAGACATTAAATGAATGTAAACAAAGTTGAGGTAGGTAACTGGAGCAGGAGAAGAGCATGATAAGCAGCTCTCATATGGACTAAAAGCGACAGACATTTCAGAGGGTATATAAATAGCCAAATAAGCCAAAGGGGCTACTAAACTTTAAAAAAAAAATTCACTTTCAAGATGATACCAATGAATCTTCAGATTTCTGAACATTTTAGAAGCTGTCAAAAATGAGGATTTAGGTACCATTCCATGTATAACTAGTGTCAACCCCTTGATACACACAATTATGGAACGCTACTCATGAACAGTATACATTGCTAAACACTGAACATTATTTCTCAATGGACAAAGGGAAAGCTAACAGGGCTCCCCTTAGAAACCTCTTTGGGATTTTTCTGTACCCTTACAAGATAGATCACTACATAGCACCCTATTTCTGAATCGAGATTTCTCTTTTTGAATAGGTTGTAACTGAGAGGTAAATAGGAGAAGCAATTCCTCTTGTTAGGTATTAATTTCATTTTATAGTTGAGACAACATGCAGACAGTGCAGAAGGGAAACAAGTTTCCTTTAAGATATTCACTATATGAACACTGGTATTGATTATGTCTTGAGTAGACATATCAGAGCTAGCTATAATCTAGCTTGCTCAGGTCTTCAGCACAGGCTAGGCCTACAAGTAATCACCTTGAGTTCCAGAGTCAGTGCTAAGTACAGCTTGTTGCAGCTTCATGGCTTTGGGATCAAAGCTAACTAGATTAAAACTAGCTCAGAAATCTCTCGTCGAGCAGCAACAGAATTGTGATTTCAGTATAGGCAGCATGAAGTGGGACAAAATATTGACTTCCTCCACAATCTGCACTCACAATCACTACCACTTTCCCTGCATAAGAAACTATCCACGGTTTAAATCTAGAACCCACCCCCCAATTATAGTAATAGCACCTCTGAGGCTGAAATAACTTCATCCCACTCCCACCTGGGGGATACCTTTCATGTTCTATAGGTACCTGATTATATGGGGAGCTGGTAGGGTGTAGGAATTATGTAGCACAACAAAGAATAAAATCCACACAAGCCATTAGTTTTGTAGAAAATATATATATATATATATATATATATATATATATATAAAAAAAAAATGAATGAGCAGGCAGCATCTGGGCTAATAGAATCCCAGCTATGTTATTTGCAGGTGACACCATAAAGCATGCTATACAAGATCAGTATTTGAGCAAATACTCCTACACATACAGTTTACAAAGTGTGAGTAAGCTGAAGTCCAGTAATTGTTTCCCAGGATGCTTAACTGAAACAAGAGCTACTCCTCTATGTGCAAAGTTTGTAATACTTCAGTCAAAACAGAGTTACATGATTACCTGTTCGAAAGGCAAAGCATACACTCGTTTGGATAAGTGCGCCCATCAGTCCCACAAACTGGGTTAAAGTTCTTTGGACATCCAGGCAAATTATACAAGTAGCATTTTGGCTAGGGAGAAAACAAATTTATGAAACAGTCTAGGATAAGCAATTTCAAAACTGCATTAAGCAAATTAATGAAGCCAGGAAGCTCCCAGTCTTATACCAATGTGCTTGTACCCAAAAAATAAAATAATCAACATTTTGTAAAAATTCATGGAGGTGTGAAATATTGTCTCTCTTTCCTAGTTACATGGACATTTATCACTTCAGACTTCACTTACTAACTACTCTCTACCTTTACTTAGTCAAATCCTTAAAATTGCTCAAGAGTCAATCATCATCATTGGAAAAAGAAGTTTTTTTTTCCCCCCCCCCCCCTTTTTTTTTTTTTTTTTTAAACCCTTGGGATAACTAATGCAGGGCAGCTCTCTCAAAGTAGAAATACAATGGAGACAAGGGGCTTTAGTTTTACCACGAAATAAACTCAGAGGTCGACCCAAGTTGGAGGTGTAAAGGTGACCTCCGAAAATTTATCTCCCGGTAAAATCAAAGTGCCTTGTCTTCACTTGTGTGTTTACCTTAGGATCACTCATGCACTTTCGTTACCCTGAGATTAAAAAAGCCAGCACAGCATTTTTAGCAGTGGAAACTTGGTCGTTTATTAACAAATTAACAGTATACTGAAGATGCAGCTCATGTCATTTTAGGTCAATAATGAAGCTACATCTTCACTGCCAACATAGAGATGTTTATAGTAAGAGGGCTGGCTCCAGATAGCTATCTTGCAGTAAAATCCCACACTTTAGATGAAGGTTAATGTAGCTATGTTAGTCAGGGGGCATGGACTCCGCTAGGTTGGCAGAAAAATGTTTTTGTCAACCTAGTTAACATCACTTGGGCAGATGGTGATTCTACACTTATGTAGGAACTCCTTCCATAGCTGTAGGCTGTGTGTATATTATAGACAACAGAGTCCTGAAGTGGGATTTTCTCCCACGAAAGCTCATGCGATAAATAAATGTTAGTCTTTAAAAGTGCCACAGGACGCTGTTGTCTTTCTACAATAGACTAACACGGCTACCCCTTTGGAATTTGTATCTTATAGGTTATGCTGGAATAGCTCTGATGCAATAGCGACGCCAGCATAATGCCCTAGTGCAGTGGTTTTCAAACCACAGGTTGGGACCCAGTACCAGGTCACTGACCCTTAGGCATTGGTTTGTGGTGCTCCCTACTGCTGCCACTGAAAGACTTGAATGCACTACTGAATGATGTAATTGTTGGGTCCTGGGCATAAATGATTTTTTAAAACTGGGTCCTGAGAAAAAAAAGTATGAAAACTACTGGGTGTAGCTATATCCCCAGTAGAGGCACCAATTATCTTGCTGTAAAATCTTTACCTTGATGTAGCTAGTCAAGGCCAGGTGAGAGGAGGTTGAGTGTTGACTACATCAGGGAAAAAAGCTACCTGCCTTGTCTCCACTGGGGTTACACAACACAAGAGCTAACCCACCTTCCTTATCTTGCTGTCAGAAAAGAGTTGCCCTGTCTGGGGGTGAGGACAGAGCCCATAGCCTTGGAGGAGAGCAGAGCCTGGAAGGCAACAACATCCCCAGGAAGGGAGACCAGCCAGCAAGGGGGAGAAATCGGGACAGGGTGGGGGAGAGACAGGCACCTACAGAAGGCCAAGCCCCAGACCCCAGGCCTGTCTCCATGAAACCAGGAGGTCGGTCGCCCTATCCCCAGGGAACCTGCCCGGTGCCCACCTCTCTGCCAGGGCTGCCCCACAGCACGCAGGGGAAGGACCCCCACTATGGGCATTCACCCCGGGGCGGTGCGTCCATGGCGCGCTGGAGCCCCACCGCTGGGGGACGGGCCAGGCCTGACTCCGCAATGGGACACACGAGGCGGCGCAGCACCCACATCCCGCCACACACCGGCCGGGGAGGAGCCGGGAGGGGGCAGGGAGAGGGGTGCGCGGGTTCCCGAAAGCGGCCCCCCCCCACTCACTCACCGAGGTGATGGCCCCGGCGGGCGGCGCCAGCAGGACCCCTGCGGGGAGACAGAAGTCAGAAGACAGCGTTACCATGGCAACATCCAGCCCCCACCACCAGCCCCGCCCCTCCGCCCGGCCGGTACCTGCCAGCGCCCCGCAGACCAGCAGCAGGACAGCCGCGCGCACGACGCCTCCCAACACCCCCATAGTCACCTACGGGCCAACCGGCGCCACCCGCGCGGGCAGCGCTTTATAGGGCGCGAGCCGCATCCACCCTGCAGCGCTGGCCACGCCCCTCGGACGCCCCCCCGGGGGATGATGAATGGAGGGCGGGGCCGGGGTGACGTGGAGTGAGGGGAGGTGGCGCCTCTGAGGCGGGTGGCATCGTGGGCTGGGAGGGACTGTGGTATCCAATGGAATGAGGAGGGCGGTCAGTGGCTCCTGTGTGGGTGGGGAGTGGACGGGTCCATGGGGCAAGGAGCCAGCAGGGACCTTGCTGGTGAGCTCAGTTCCCCTCCTCCCCTCCCCCCAGCTTGCGGAGAGGCATCCTAGAGCCCCCCCAGCCCCCCTGTGACAGATGCTGCTTCTCCAAGTCCTTATATGGGCCCTGGAATCTCCTGGTCCTCAGTGCAGCCAGCCTCATTGCACCCCATGAGGCATGGCGGCACTGCTCCCATTTTACAGGGGCCGTTGAGGCTCAGACTAGATGACGTGACGTGCCCAAGGGCATAGAAGGAAGCTGTGGCCAAGCCAGGAATTAAATCCAGCTTTCCTGCATCCAAGTGCTATAGACCATGGTTTCCCACCCTCCATCTCCCTTGGGGCAGGAGATGGTGTTTGGAATAATGCCACACGTGTGACATTTTATTATAGGCAGGGTTGGGAGCACCATCCATTGCTAAGGCTGCTTCCCATTGTAAGACCCTGTTTTGAGTTGCAAAGAACTTTGCCAAACTTTAACTATGTGGGCTGAAATTCTCCATGGAGTCCATGCCCAATCTCTGTCTTGGGCTGTGTTTTTCTGGAAAATTTCAGCCAAAACGGTTCATCTGTTTTGGAGAATGAGGTTAAAATTCTTTGAGAAGCTCTAGCATCCTCTTGCTTTGGATCAGGGCCTTGAAATTTGGCAGGGTGTGGTCTTTTGCCACATATGAAAGTCCACTCAAGTTTGGCCATGTTATAAGCATCTGAAAAATTGGAATTTGCACATGCTCAGTGGAAACTTCTCAGAGTTTAACAGTGAAATGCCCTGAGAATTCCATCTGCATTGAGCTTTCTTCAGCCTCGGAGCAAGTCTCTGCTGTCAGTGCCAGTCTCTACTGTGGGCGTGCCAGCTCTGACTGTGGGTGCCAGGACAGAGATCAAGGAAGCTGTCTGTCCTGTGGCCTCAATGGTGTCTCTGCTGGGCCCATGCAGTGAGAAAGAGCAAATGGTCTGATCCAAATGCATAGAGGACAAGAGCAGACCTGCAAGAGGGGCCGGGAGTAGATGGGGATAAGGAATCGGAGGGAGAGTAGGACTGAGATTTGGAGTGGTGTGGCTGGGGCTGGCTGGGAAGATACCTGAGTGTGGGAGGGAGTCAGAAGAAAGACTGTGACTAACTGGGTAAGGAGACTGGGACAGGGAGGGCGGAAAGAAGCAGTGGAAGGGGACAGATGAGGAGACACTGGGACTAGACAAGGAGATTGGCACTGAGGACTAGTGGAATAGGGGGAAGAGGAAACAGTTGACAGCTGGAATGCAGGAGGAGAACTAGGCCTGGCTGTGCAAAGAAACGTGTTGAATGAGGAGTGGGAGGGAGATTGGGCTGGGAGCCAGAGAAAATAGGGAATGTGTTTGTATGGGTGACCAGAGGCCAGGAGTGAAAAAGAGGTAGATCAGAGCAGTCGGGGTGCAAATTAAGGTTGCAAGAACAGCATTTCCTTTTTTTTTTTTTTGAATGCTTGACTGTACAACCTTAATAATGTTCTTTTAACATAGTTTTTAGTGTAATATTACTAAGAAATAAATATGCACTTGTGATTTAGAGCCAGATAGTTTGGGGGAGGAGACTACCTATTTACAAATGAGCATTTTCTTAATTTAACAATGCTCTGTGACACTAAGTTAAGCTATGCTTTACCAGAAGTAAGGTATGAACCCAGCACCATAAGGGAGGGCACAAATGATAACTATATTGAGCTGAAAGCTGCTTCCTGAAAACTAGGCCCCAATCTGGCTCCCTTACTCGTCACCACACTTATGCAGAGCATCCCACTGCCTTTGCTGCATTTGCATATAGAGGTCAGGTATTGGGGGGAGAGGGGTGCTGTTTAACAGTGTTCGGAGCTGTACATTTACTGGTCAGGGTCTGCACAACTTTTAAGCATTGGCAAGATTCAAAGTTTCCATACTTTGCAATATCATCTAAAATGGGCTAATATAGTTGGTTTGGTTCTGATGTGGTGTCACCGGAGTTTCTCAGAGTTGTCTGTATGTGTCTAGCCTTTGGAAGAGAGGGCAAGGCTCAGTTCGTGGCAGGTATTTCCTATCATGGTGGCTACTCTGGTAGTAGAGAGACAGGGTATGGGAGGTAATATTTATTATTGGACCAACGTCTGTTGCTGAGAAAGAGAGACAGGCTTTCCAGCCTCACTGAAGTTGGTCCAGTAAAAGATATTACCACAACCACCTTGTCTCTCTAATATCCTGGGACCGACATGGTGACAGCTGCCCTGGTCTGGTATGCCATTCTCTTGTGATCAACATTTAGCGTGGTGGCTTGCAGTGTGCATGTGTTGGGGGGCTGACAGACATCAGGTCTACCTAGAACATTAGCTAATGGCTGTTTTTACCAAAGGTGTCACTGAATCTTGTATACCCCCACAAATAATTGGGAATTCAGTTCCAACAAGTGTCTTACTATTTTACTATTAAAACAGGGGAAGGTGCGGGAGGATGGGAGGAGGGGAAATTGCAATAACATGGTCTGTGTTGTGTCCTGATTTTGATTCAGGGAATGATGGGTTAAACCTTTCCTCAGGCTCAGAGGCTAGGATTGCTGGAAATGCATTCGTATCTGCACAGTGCACAGGGCTTGGTGTTTTCCAAGATAAAATAAAGTTCAAGTCTTAGCTGCAGCATTCGTTCAGGACATGTGCATTAATACTGACCAGTAAACCCCCGATTCTCTAAAGAATCGCAAATTGAAGAATGGTAATCACTTTGTGTTTACTCCAAACTTTTCAGGGATGAGAAATGATGGAGGGTGGAGTGTCCTGAGTTTCTGCACTCATAAGTAAGAAAAACATTGGAGTTCAAAGGGTAAAATTATGCAAATTAAAAACCACAGCTCAGTCCAGGGGTTCGGGTGGCGGCAGAAGCTCCGCTGGAGCTTCTGCTGCCCCCTGATCCCCCAGCTGCTCCTGCTGACAACCGGAGCCCGGGAACTGAGCTGGGGGGCCGGCTCGAAGCGGAGCCGGCCCCCCAGCTCAGTCCAGGGGTTCGGGTGGCGGCAGTAATCCACAGGCTTATGCACAGCATGGACGTGGATTCAGCTGCTGCGTGCGCACAGCTGTGTGAGTTATATGCGCGCACAGGAGCTGCGTCCACGTCCCTCCGTGCATATATACAACTGTGGTTTAGTTATATAGATTCCCTATCAGAATCCTAGAGTTATCCACTGTCTCCAGTTCATCTCATGCTCATCACCGTGGACCTAATTTAGGAGAAAACGGTTTCATAGCAATGAGACAGAAAAGATTTCTTTGATCAGTTGATCCATTATCACAAAATACAGAGTCAAGGATAAACATGCAAGAAATAGAAATATACAAGTGTAGAAATTCATAGTGAAGGTAACTGAACTACCCTAATGGCCCACACAGATGCAGCTATGCCTTGAGGCAATCAAAACACCTAACTCCTTCATCATCCATGACATAGCTTCATTTTATCAGTGGACGTAGTGATTCGAACACATTACTCATACACTAGGTGTTTTATGGTCACATAGAATCTATTTAAAAAATGGATTTTACAACTCCTGGTCAAACAAATATCGCAGCCAGTTCTGATTTTCATAAAGTGCTGTTCCAGCAAGGGTGCTCAACACCTAAGAGTCAGGCTCTGAGATTCTATGGACCAGCCAAGTGTAACTCAATTAATCCATTGGCAGAAGGGTATTGTACTTCTCCACCCCGCAGAATGCTAAGGAGAGAGATCAGGTCTAGAACCACAAAAGTGGCTTAAGCTTAGTGTTGCAGCACCAACATTTAGGCCCCTCATCACCTGTGGAACCCACTGCCCTGAGGAGTTAGATGCCCAGGCTCCCTAGACAGTCCATGGGAAGAGTCAGGCACCTGAGAACGGGATTGTGCTGAGCAAAGGAAATTGTTTAATAGCATAGAGACAGAAAAGTTAGCCAATAAGAAATGCTCCTAAACTAGCCAATAAGAAATGCTGAGGAGAGGAATGTGGCCTAAGCCCCTCCTCTCAAAGGGATTTAGGCACTTAAGACTGGGGGTGGAAGGAGGTGTCCATCTCCACTCAGGAATCACAGCCATGAACCTGTTTCTGGAGTTAGGTGCCTAAGCCCTATCTCCCAAGAGGCAGTAACGTGGTAGTATCCCCTTTAGATACTTTCACCCAGGGGTTAGGAAGACAGATTCACGTCTCTCCCTTGCTGAGCTGGAGTGGAGCTTTGAACCCATGTCTCAGGAAAGTGGCCTAGGTCATGGGATATTCTGGAGTTCAGCATACTCCAGCTCTCTTGTTGAAGACATTCCAGCTTGCACAATAGTTAAATAGTCATTAGCCAGAGTTCAAGTGCTTGTGTCAATTACTGTTTTATTATGTATGCAAAGGGAAATGACTGAGAATCCCCCCACTGCAGAATACCCTGTAGCCTATTGGTCAGAGTCTGTACATGGGAAACCTGTGCTGAGGTCCTTGTTCCAAATTTGGTGGGGTAGGGGAAAGAAAACCTGGGTCGCCCACATCCTGGCTGCTTAGTGCTTTAACAACATGGCTAATATTATCAGGGAGCTTGCATCAACTCTACCTATCTTCATCCAGTAGAGGGGCTCTAAGAGGGCCTTTGAGAACACCTGCCTGATCAGGCCCTGCCAGGGAGGCAGGCAAAGGAATGCCTAATCTGAGGATCCTGCCAGGGTTTAGACATGAGTTAGGCAGCTCTGTGCATGCTCACTGGCAGAGTTTTAGGCACCCTGAGGACAGGAGACTTGGTGGCCAAATGTACCGTAAGTGTATACAGACTTTAGGCAGTATAGTGTTAGGCAATAGCTGAATGGGGAGTGTGAGGCTCTGTATTTTAGATTTGGATGCCTAAAATGGAAATGAAACACTTAAATCCTTTTCTGGATCTAGCCCAAAGTGCTTGTAAATGGCTTCGGGAGTGATGAAGAGTGCTATATAAGGTCACATTATTCTAAACAAACAAGAATTGTGCGGGTTTTGCCATACCATTTCATACCCTACTATTCACAGACACCGAGGTCCCTTTGCACAATTATTTTTCATTCAGACCGAAACCATTCTGAGTTTCTGGAGAGCTAAAAAGCCTCATTGACAAGTCAAAGTCCATCTGAGCAGCATTTCTTATTTAAACAAACCCTCTGTACAGAAAAGGTCGAAATACTTTTCCTGGTAGCTTGATACATAGTTGTTTTCCAAATACTGAAGAGCACTCAGTATTGAGTTCCCCTGCTTATCTGTGTACTAAAACAGTGGAGGATGTTAACTGGCTAAGTCCCAGTAAACCATTTATTCCTGAATTCAACAGAGACTCTTTGTGGACAAACCATCAATTACTGTCTCTCACAATTAAAGCAGACCTTTCCCTAGCACTGGTATTAATCCCTTCATCTCAGGAGTCTGAATTTTCAGTGCTACATATTCACAGTCCCATTTGCAGTTAAGTTGGAAATGTAAGTTCAATAAAGACTTACAGCTGAGTTGTCTATTAACTTCTTTTCAGTCACTTAAATATGCACATTTCTGAGTGGATTTGTTGGCATTTGTTGTTCTTAGAGATGCGCATGATGTGTGGGTTGGAGGAGTTGAGAAATACCTATCTGCTGGTTGCCCGTGTAAAGTGAGATGGACTTAATTCAAAGTACTGTAATATAAGCCTATATTTCTCTGGAGACCAATGCTTTGATGTCTTCATTTTTTATGGTAACACAAAAGGGCTCCCACTCTACTGTAAGGTAAGATTAGTGTTGTGTCAGTTCTTTGGTGCCAGTCCCAGAGTCCAGTCATAAATGACATATATGTTGTTTTTTCAGGTCCTTTAAAGTTTAAAACAAAACATTTTTTTTATGTACATGAGGAAATATGAATTTGTTAAGCGGCATCGTGATAGAACATCCGTAATGCCAACTCGTACACTATTTTCTTGAAATGTATTTTTGTTATCCTAATTTCAAAATTTTATTAAATATTGTCTTTTAAGGTATACTACCATGTGGGAAACTATTAGTTAATAATGTATTAAATAATATTAATACATTTTTAGCAAAGAACTCATAATTGCTTAAGAATATGTTACATGTAATTTAATCAGAAAGGTGGATGGTACTCCTGTTCACATTATTTATAAAGGCATGGTAAATGTTGTACTCAGATCAGCAGATATTTATATGTACACAATTAGTGGAAAATATCTGAATTAGGAAGGATAGTTAAGACCGTATGCTATTTAAAACCTTATTTTCATGCACCTACACAGCTGTTTAACTTTATTGACTACAATGGCGATGACATATGTGCATAAGGCTAAGCTCATGCCTTGCTGATTGCAGAATCAGGATGTAAGAATGGTTCATAAACTGGAAACAAATCAGTTTAGGCCTCTGTCTTTTTTCCCCAGTAATATACATAAATGAGCAAACAATACGGTATAGCAACACATTTAAATTAAGACAGAAAGCATACATCTATTTCTTTCAGTGATGCTTATTTCTCAGTAACAGATCAGACTTTCACTAAGCAAGATATATCTCTCCTAGAAAAACAGGCAAAGTATGGCACTCACTAAATACATCTGAATGTCAAAATTGCTTGAAATAGAGACTATCCAAAGGATCAAGCGTCTGATGAAGTGGGAGTTTCTCCCACGAAAGCTCATGCAATAAATCATAGAATCATAGAATCATAGGGTTGGAAGGGACCTCACGAGGTCATCTAGTCCAACCCCCTGCTAAAAAGCAGGACCACTCCCACTAAATCACCCCAGCCAAGGTTTTGTCTAACCGAGCCTTAAAAATCTCCAAAGATGGAGATTCTACCACCTCCCTAGATAGCCCATTCCAATGCTTCATCACCCTCCTAGTGAGAAAGTTTTTCCTAATATCCAACCTTGACCTTCCCAGCTGTAATTTGAAACCATTGCTCCTTGTTCTGTCCTCTGTTACCCTCGAGAACAGCCTAGCTCCCTCCTCTTTGGAGCAACCCTTCAAGTAGTTGAAGGTTGCTATCAAATCTCCCCTCAGTCATCTCTTCTGTAGACTAAATAAGCCTAGTTCCTTCAGTCTCTCCTCATACGTCATGTGCCCCAGCCCTCTAATCATTTTTGTTGCCCTCCGCTGGACTCTTTCTAATTTGTCCACATCCTTTCTGTAGTGGGGAGCCCAAAACTGGACACAGTATTCCAGATGCGGCCTGACCAGTGTCGAATAGAGGGGAATTATCACATCCCTCGATCTGCTGGCAATACTCCTACTGATGCAGCCTAATATGCCATTGGCCTTTTTGGCAACAAGGGCACACTGTTGGCTCATATTCATCTTCCCATCCACCATAACCCCCAGGTCTTTTTCTACAGCGCTGCTACTTAGCTGATCAGTCCCCAGCCTGTAGCAGTGCATGGGATTTTTCTGTCCTAAGTGCAGGACTTTGCACTTGTCTTTGTTGAACCTCATGAGGTTTCTTTCGGCCCAGTGTTCCAATTTGTCCAAGTCTCCCTGGATCCTGTCCCTGCCCTCCAGAGTATCTACCATTCCCCCCAATTTGGTGTCATCTGCAAACTTATTAAGCACGCAGTCTATTCCATCATCAAGATCATGAATGAAGATGTTGAATAGAACCGGCCCCAGGACCGACCCTTGGGGCACTCCACTCGTTACAGACATCGAGCCATTGATTCCTACCCGCTGAGCCCATTGATCTAACCAGTTTTCGATCCACCTTATGGTCCACTCGTCCAACCCATACTTCCTTAACTTGCCGACGAGAATGCTGTGGGAAACCGTATCAAAAACCTTGCTAAGGTCAAGGTATACCACGTCAACGGCTCTTCCCGCATCCACAAATCCAGTCATCTGTTAGTCTTTAAAAGTGCCACAGGACTCTTGTTTTTCTGGAATAGACGAACATGGCTACCCATTAGGAACTAAAGGATCAATTGTTCATCAGAATGTTTTACCACTAGATGTCTCCCTAGACAGCATAACGTGCATGGGTGTGTGCACCTACCACCCATCCCATCCTCCGCTGCCTATTACAGACAGAGTCAGAGTTTAGAGCCAGAAGAGACCATCAGATCAGCTTGTCTCACATGTATGTCACAGGCCACCAACTTCACCCACCCACCAAACCCAGCAACCAAAATTATACCACAGCATTACAGCCCACAAGAGACTAGACTGTTCCATGCCACAGGCAGAGAACAGAGGGACCGAGGCCCACCAATGGCATAGACCGCTGCAATGGTAGGAAATTGATTGAGACATACCCCAATAATCTGGACAAGAGACCCCCCACTCCATGCTGCAGATGAAGGAAACCCCACCCCCACCCCAAGATCACGGCTAGTCTGGTGGAAAATGCCTTCCCAGTCCCACCCATGGGGGCCCTCAGCATGTGAGGAAAAGCCAGCCATTTGCCCACTTCTCCCACAAGCAGCTTTGTGCTTTCTTTCATGGCATCCCTTGCATATGGGACAATCTCTGGACTGGTCTGTAAAGGCATTACCGTGCCCTCTTCAATTTCCTGCTCCAAACCCCTTCTCTTTTGATGCCTCTAGGGAATGGCCAGCTACTAATGGTGAGGCAAGTGGCCAGCAGGCGTTGCTGACATCCTTAATATTTCTTTTGTGTTTGATTATTTGCCAGGCTTTGAGCAGACTGGCCACGGTGGTGACGCTTGTACAGTACATATCCACATGGAGAGAAAGCATTTCATTCTGGTGCCACTAGCCCTCAGCTGCCTGCTTTCCCGCATTTGATTCTGTCCCTCTCTGAGAGCTGAAATGAGCCGCTGGCTTTCAAGCAAACTTGCTCTGGATTGCTCTGACCACTAGGTGTCCCACCAGACTAACCATAATCTTCTACATAATTTTCTACAATAGTTTCTACAATAGACTAACACGGCTACCCCTTTGGAATTTGACATAATCTTCTAGTCACCTGTAACCTAGTGATTGTTCACAGATGCTCTTACTTAGAATGTGTGATAACAATGCCTCCCTCCTATAGAGCTCTTTGCACCAGCAGATCTCTGAGCACTTTACAAAGGAGGTCAGTATCTTTACTGCCCTTTGACAGCTGGGGAAACTGAAGCACAGAGCAGGGGGAAGTGACTTGCGCAACATCAGCCAGTGGGCTAGCAGCAGAGCCAAGGGCAAAATCCAGGTTTCCTAAAAGACCGTCTATTGTGCTAAGTGAACAAGGAGTCCTGTGGCACTTTTAAAGAGTAACAAATGTATTTATCGCATGAGCTTTCGTGGGAGAAAATCCCACTTCATCAGATGCTTGAAGATGGGAAACTTACAGAATGGGAGGAAAATAAATGCAGGGAAGTGTAAGTCA
This sequence comes from Pelusios castaneus, assembly GCA_007922175.1. Classification (NCBI taxonomy): domain Eukaryota; kingdom Metazoa; phylum Chordata; order Testudines; family Pelomedusidae; genus Pelusios; species Pelusios castaneus. The sequence continues at coordinate 146,693 of ML685931.1, read as the reverse complement.
TGAGATCAGGTCAGACTGTTAACAACAAATCTAAGCAGTTGTTTAAATTCAAACAGTGGGGAACAGTATATAGAGGGAGGTGAGGTCAAATCACCTGTTAGAAGAAGAAAAAAAACCTGAGATCCCTATTTAGCCCTAAGGCAACAGTGTCAGATCTGCATATGAATTCCAACTCTGCAGTTGCTCTCTGTGCTGGCCAGTAGGCCACCTGGCCACCCATTGGGAGGAGTTAAAAGAATTAAACTAAACTGAATTAAGGCCACTTTAATTCTAATTTAGGGTGTCCACACGGGTTTAATGTGGTTTCACTAATCCACTTTTTATTCACATTTTTAGCTAATTAGGATTAAATTTCCAGTGTTCCTATGTAGACATGCTCTATTCCCCCTGGGGAATCAATCACTGAGCCAGAGCCCCTGCTGGGGCACTCAGGAGCTAGATACCCATGCTGAGGTTCACCATTTCCTTCATGAGTTCCTCGCTCTCTTTGGGCCAGGCAGCACACTCCTGTCTCAGAGCTTTTGTTTTCTACAGCCTCTTGGCTGCAGGACAGGAGTCCCTTCGCAGGTTGTGCTGCCAGTTCCTAGAGGGCCACAAGCCTCGCTGCCCAGTGGGTGCGCTCTGATCACACCACAGGGCTGGGGGAGTTGGGCACCTAGCTGCCTACTTCCTCCCTCATTTGTGAACCGCTCGGGGGCTTTCAGGTAGGAGACAGGTTTCTGGACTCTGGTAGGAAAGCAGCAGCTGGATGACCAGAGGCAGAAATGCAGGTGTTTACAGGGACGGATAGGTTGAGTAGGAGTTTTGTGGATTTTAGCAGGAGATTTCGAGGCCTATGAGCTTTGTGAATTCTCCCCCCGACCCCCTCAATCCCCAAATTGGCCTGGGGGAGATAGTTTAAATGAGCTTCAATAAATATCTGAACTTCTGGATGTTTAGCTGAGCACCACCCACATCTTGCACCTTCTCATCACTCTGCTAGACTGGATGGGGTATATGAGAAATGCTGTAAGGGAATCTCTAGGCATTTTAATGAACTGCAACATGGTATTCATATTTTACAATTGTGCCAGTCCCCAGTGCTCAGAGCATTTCATTTGGTTTATGCAAATTCTTTCCATTGGGAATATTTAACTTTGCCTCATTTGAATACAATTTTACCCAAAGGTCTAAAAATCACACATCCAGTCTTGGCAAGCTGGAATACGTAGGGACTAAGGCCATTTCCTCAGTAAATTATTAAACTACAGAAACCCGAAGTTGCTAATTATTCACAGGGCATTTTAGTGGATTGGGTGTCTTATTGGTGGGCTTCTAATAGGATGGCTGAGTCACTGGGAGAAAATTGCAGAGCTATTTGCATATCCTCTAAAAGTCATCTCCTTGTTAATATCAGGCTGCTGATTAATAAACATGAAAGATGATAAAGATCCTAGAGCAGAGCCAGCAGGGAGTGATGCATAATTAGAAGTCACGCTTCTGCTGAGGAGGGGGCTGCTTCTGCCTTCTGGCTGGTGAAATAACCTCCTGATGCTGAAAACTGGAACCTATTTGAATTTCAATCATTTTACTCAGTAACTGTCTGTGATTCACTGAAAAGAAAAATCTCTGCTTTATGGATGCCATATTCTTCAGCTGCTTAGCGTAAAGGCACTGGCAACTGTATCTGACAAATGGAGATGGCATGATTAAAAAGATGTTAGAAGAAATGTAATCTGTTAAAGCAAAATTCCACCATTGGAAGTGCTCACGTGTTTCCTTGCAGGTAACAGGAGTCACGTGCAAGCATCCGATTTCAGAATTTGGCCCTTAGGGGGAGAGACCTGAGATAAATACTCTGTAACTGCAAGATAAGATGACACCGGTATTATTAGGAGTTATGGAGTAACTACCATTGCTTCTAGCAGGCCTGGCCACTGTCAGACTGCATACTGGAAGAAACAAAAGGTAGCACCCTGCCAAATTAAATAAGCAATTGAAAATAACTCCGGCCATGCTTGGCTGGCCTGCAGTCCGACAGCCAGCCCTGGCTCCTGGCACACACCTCATCACCACTTATATGATCAGTTACAAAAAGTCACTCAGTTCTGTTCCCCAGTGTTTGAATCTTAACACCTATTTTGATTTGCTGTTACAGCCTGATCTGATCCTGTGACAAACATTTCCCTGCATTTAATTTCCTCCCATTCTGTAAGTTCCCCATCTTCAAAGCGCCTGGATTTTCTCACCCATCATTCTTCTTCCCGGTTGTGGCTGACTTTCCTGCAGTTGGAATCTTCTATAAAAGTAGAAGCATCTTGTGTCTGTCCAGTGCTGGATGCCAAAGATGGCTTGTGTCTTTGCTTATGTCTTCCAAAGCTCAATGACCTGGCTTGAAATGGCAAGATGATCTCCCGCTGTTTCTCCCTGCCCATCTACCTGGATAATTTCTATGTAAATAAGGCTTCCACTGTTTCTGATTCCATCTTGCTTCACTGAGATAGATAGATAGATAGATAGATAGATAGATAGATAGATAGATAGATAGATAGATAGATAGATGACTGTGACGTTTCCTCCTTCCCGGGCAGACTGTGCATCACTGAGTATCCGTAATTCCTTACCTAGTGTTAATACAGACATTTCACACTGATATTAATCACCAGCTGTCGTGAGCTTTCAGAAAAGATCTCCCTCTGTAAACTCCTATAGCACAATAATATTGTACACACAAGCAATTTGTTTACTTACTTATCACTCTTGCCTCCTCCCTTGAAAAGGGGATGGATGTTCGCGGACAGGTGGAGGTGCCCAGAGAACCCTCCTGTGGTGGGAGGATGCCACAAACTGGTGAAGGCTGCAAGTGGCTCTGCTGGGCCGTCCTCCAATGGGAACCTTGGATATAATTTGACTAATAACGATGCGACCCGGTTAAAACCCATCCGAGTGTCCCTGGCTCCTCCCATACAGTGGGCACACCAACATCTCTTTATGAGATGCAGTCCACTTCCCCCTGGCAGGTCAGTACCATTCTGTTGGGTGGGGACCCAGGACCCACCCCTTCCTGCCCCTTTTGGCTGCCTCTCTAGGGGAGACCTAACTCTGTGGCTGCCACCTGGGGCAAGGCTGTTTATCCATCTAACTCATGATTAGAAAAGAGACCTCAGTCAGCCACATCCAGCCACGTCCATTCAACACTTCACACTTCTGCTGTGCTGCGTGCATCATGCCCGCTGTGCATTTGGGTGCCCTGAAACAACCCGTGTCAGTTACTCCAGCTGCTTTGCATGGATCAGCCAATCGCGAATTGACAGTAGAGATGGGAGGGAATGGAAAAGGCAGAGATGGGCTCCAGCCCAAACTCTAGATCCAACTACCCCCAAACTTTGTGGGGCCTGAAATTCAGCCACACACAAATGTTGCAGCTATTGAAGATAGCCAGCAAGGGATTGATTCTAAGCTATCTCTACTCTAGTGGACCCATTACTGACCTGTTTACTGTTCTTGCAGAACATGCCTGCATGTCAGTCAAAGGGAAGCTAGTAGAGAACTGCAAGCTATCTACATATCTTGGGCCTAATCGAGGATAGCTATATCCGCAAAACCCTCCTATTGTAGATGCAGTTTATACAAGGAAAACCTTGCTTTTGCTGATGTAGCTTGTGCTGGTTGGGTAGTGAAATAAACTATCCCAGCAAAATCCCTTTTATACTCGAATAAACTGCCACTACAGAAGGTTTGGCTGGTCCAGAAACATCAGCGCCAAAAAATCAGACTGCTGTTTGCCATCCTTTCTAGTGTAGACCTGGCCGTAGGATTTTACACTGCTGCCAATCACTGCAGTATGTGAGCACTTTCAATGTCAAATCAGCAGCCATCAGCAGCTCCTAATGAATTTCTGGGAGCCTCTGTCACATCTTCTGTTTTGGGGTGAAAACTCTGCGTGGGAGTTCTGCACTGGGGGCCCAGGATAGCTGGGTAGTGGAACCCTTCTTCCCCAAAAGAGGTACCAGCATTGGATTTTATACTCCAGGAGTATGCCAGATGGACTCTAGATCTGCCCTGTGTCTGGGCGCTGCTCACAACCAGAAAATTTAAAAGCACAGGGGATTGAAGGTTTGAGTCTAATTCAGCAGCTTGATGTCCACTCACAGGGGCAGCTCAGCCAGGCTGTACCATTATCAAGTAATCTTTCCCTGTATTCAGCCAGTTCAATAGCTGATCAAATTCCATCTGATAGATAACAGAACAAGACGTGGAATGACTTATTTGATCCCCAGCATTCAACCCTCTCCATTAAAGATGCCCGTGTTACACCACAGAGGGCTGGAGCCCACACGTCAGCAGCGATTGTGTCTCAGGTGAGAAGTTTGGCGCTCATATGAGGCGGAGGTTATTTCAGTTTGCCCCCTCTTGCTCGTTCAGGAATTAGACATTTCCTGGCAACACCTCCAATGTTTACAACCATTTCCAACCTCTCCTTATTTATGGAGGGAGCACCCATAACTGGCCAGGCACTTTCCAAACATTCCCTGCGTCAAGGAGCTCTGGATCTAATCTTTCAGGCACAGCAAGATTTCCCAGAGGAATACAGACCTAGTAAGGCAGGAGACAGAATCACAGAACTGAGTGAAACAAACAAGGAGTCCTGTGGCACTTTTGAAGACAAATCCCACTTCATCAGATGCTTTGAAGATGGGGAACTTACAGAATGGGAGGAAAATAAATAGGGGAATTGAAGCACGTTCACAGTATTACGAGAAACCATGAAAGATATCTCCACTTCATCACAGTGACATATGTATGCATTTGGTGCAAGATGCTTCTGGCCCTTAGAGACCATGTATGGGCTTTGAAGTCCAGGATGGCTAACTGGAGGAGCTAAGGGAGACAGAGAGGTACATAGTTGAGACTTTCCAGGACTCAGTAGTACAGTCCCACTTCTGGTATGACAGCCTCTGTACTGTTGAGGAGGATGAAAGTGTCAGAGAAGGAGAACATCAAACAATCCTGTAGCTGGAACCCTCCTGACAGATGACATCAAGGTATCCTCTGGCACTGAGGGTACCTCTCTGAGGAAGGGAACGCCAATTATTAGGAACAGGCAGGGAATAATAATGGGGGACAGGATCACTAGAAACATAGGCTATGTCTACACTTGTCAAAATAAGTCGACTTTGCTAAGTCGACTTAGCGTGTCTACGCTGTAAAGTTAGGTTGACTTAAAGTAGACCTTGCTAAATCAACTTAGAGCATCTACATTTGATGCCTAAGTCGACTGGCAGGGGCTAGGTGGACCTGGGAGTGGTGCGTGGTGGGAAGTGTGACATCGAAGAGGTGCCCGACATCCCCGGGCACCCCTTTAAAAGAAGAAGGGAGCTCAGCACCCTCCCCATTGTGCTTGGATACATGGGGGCTGAGCAGGTCAGAGACAAGAGCAGGGGCAGGGTGCAGGAACGGGGTGGGCAGGGCTGTGTTTTATCTTGTGGGTGGGCACTCCAGGCTCTGGCTGTGCCAGGCACCCTGGGAGGGAGGTCAGTGGGGGAGCTCTGAAGGCCATTTAAGTCGACTTAGGGCTAAGCCACGTCTACACTGGCTTAAGTCAACTTAATAAAGTTGGCTTAAGCAGTAAGTCGACTTTAAATGAGGTCTTATTGAGTAGATTTAATTTTTCCTTAAGTCAATTAAGGAGCATTTTAAGTCGACTTAACGAAAGACAATTGTAGACGCAGAGTAAATTAAGTCGATTTAAGCCTCCTTAAGTCGACTTAATTTACAAGTGTAGACACACCCAGAGAGAGTTTGCCAAACAAACAAGGAGTCTTTGTGGCATTTTTAAAGACTAACAAATTTATTTATCACATGAGCTTTCGTGGGAGAAAATCCCACTTTGTCAGACGCTTTGAAGATGGGGAATTTACAGAATGGGAGGAAATTAAATGCAGGGAAATGTCTGACACAGGAGCAGGTCAGGCTGTTTGTGATGATGAGGAGAACCACATGGTGGCTTCCTGCTGTGTGCGAAGGTTGTGGATCTCTTGAGACATCTAAACAGACTTGCATGCAGTGCTAGGGAGGAGTTGGTGGTCGTGGTACATGTAGGTACCAATGACATAGGGAAGGATAAGAGAGAGATCTTGGAAGCCACATTTAGGCTGGTAGGTAAGAGCTTGAAGTCCAGGACTCCATGGTAGCATTCTCTGAAATGCTTCCAGTTCCATGCGTAGGGTCAGTTAGACAGGCAGAACCATATGGTCTCAGTGCATGGATGGTATAAAAAGGAGGGGTTTACATTTATTAGGAACTGGGAAACCTTTTGGGAAAGGGGGAGCCTATACAAGATAAACCAAAATAAAACCGAATTGCTGACACATAAAATTAAAAAGATCAGAGAGCAGTTTTTAAACTAAGGGCTTAGTTTAAATTAAGGGAAGCTGACAGCTACAGAGAAACACATGGTTCAGACATAGAAATCCCTTAGAGGAAGCTCTATTAATGGAGTTTCTCTATATCTTAGTAAGGAGGAGAGGATAGAAGAGGATGAAATATGGCTAGGATCTGATGAGGAAACAGTCAAAGGAAAAAGAATCCCATAATTGAACATAACATAATGGCGGACAGCTAAAAAGTGACAATTCTTTTAAGTGTTTATAAACAAATGCTAGAAGTGAGTGAACATGATTTCCTTGTATTAAATTAGGAGATTGATATAACAGGCATTACAGAAACTTGGCGGAATGAGGATAATCAAAGGGACACAGTAATACCAGAGTACAGAATATATCAGGACAGAATAGTGAGGGAGTGGCACTATATGTGACAGAAAGTGTAAAGTTGAATGAAATAGATTCTTGAATGGACCAAACTGTGCCACAGAATCTTTATGGATTGTAACACCATATTTGAATAATAAGAATATAGTGGTTGGGATATACTACTGAGCACCTGCCCAGGATGTTGGGTACGTCTACACTTATAAATTAGGCAAAATAAGCAATCATGGGATAAGAGGGAAGGTCCTCTTCTGGATCAGTAACTAGTTAAAAGATAGGAAACAAAGGGTAAGAATAAATAGTCAATTTTCAGAATCAAGCGAGGTAAATAGTGCTGTCCCCCAGGTGTCTGCACTGGGACCAGTACTGTTCAATGTATTCATAAATGGCTTGAAAAAAAGGAGTGAATAGTGAGTTGACAAAATTTGCAGATGGTACAAAACTACTCAAGATAGTAAAGTCTATAGAGAGACTGCAGACTGCAAAGAGTTACAAAGGAATCTGAAAAACTGGGCAACTGGGCAATAAAATAGCACCTGAAATTCAATGTTGATAAATGTAAAATAATTCACATTGGAAAACATAATCCCAAGTATACATATAAAATGATGGGATCTAAGGGTCGTCTACACTAGCAACTTAGGTCGACTTAAGGATGCTTAAGTCGACCTAAACAAAGCCACGTCCACACTGGGCTTTTATTAAGTCGACTTAAGGAAAGCTTAAGTCAATTTAAGAACACCTCGTTTTAGGTTGACTTAAGCCCTAAACCAGGGGTCTGCAACCTGTGGCTCTGGAGCCGCATGTGGCTCTTTGGCTGCTCCCTTGTGGCTCTGGGCTCCCCCAACCATCGGGGTACCCTGCAGGAGGCCCATGCCTGGCTCTGGGCTTCCCCCAGCCACCAGGGACCCCACGGGCAGCCCATGCCAAGCTCCAGGCTCCCCCCCCTGCATAAGGGGACCCTGCAGCAGAAATCCTGGCTCACCTCCCTGCACCTCCCACCAGGAGGCTACACCCATTGTGGCTCTCAAAACACTTTGTTATTGAAGGAATTTTCAAAAATGGCTCTTCTTATCTTTTGGGTTGCAGACCCCTGCCATAAACCAACTCCTTAAGTCGACTTAAAGCCAGTGTGGATGGGTATTAGTGCCTAAATTGACCTTATTAAGTTGACTTAAAGCATTAAGTCGACTTAATAAGGTTGACATGGGGCTATGTCTACAGTAGAAAAGTTAAGTTGACTTTGTTAAGTTGACTTAATAAGGTTGACTTTAAGTCGACTTAAAGTCGACCTTATTAAGTCAACTTAACAAAGTTGATTTAACTTTTCTAGTGTAGACATAGCCTTTGTTAGCTGCTATCACTCAGGAAAGAGATCCTGGTGTCATTGTGACTAGTTCTCTGAAAACATCCACTCAATGGGCAGTGGCAGGCAAAAAAGCTAACAAAATGTTGGGAATCCTTAGGAAAGAGATAAATAATAAGACAGAAAATATCCTAATGCCTATATATAAATCCATAGTATGCCCACATCTTGAATACTGCAATGTAGATCTGGCCATGGCATCTCAAAAAAGATATATTAGGATTGGAAAAGATATAGAAAAGGGCAATTTAAATAATTTGGGGTACAGAATGGCTTCCATATGAGGAGAGATTAATAAAACTTCACTTTACAGCTTGGAAAAGAGACAACTAAGAGGGTGGGGGGAGATGATAGAAATCTATAAAGTCATGACAGGTGGAGAAAGTAAAAAAGGAAATGTTATTTACTTCTTTTCTTAATGCAAAAACTAGGATTCACCAAACGAAATGAATAGCCAGGTTTAAAATGAACATCAGGAAGCATTTCTTCATACAGTGCACAGTCAACCTGTGGCTGTTGTGAAGGACAAAACCATAATGAGGTTCAGAAAAGAACTAGATAAGGTCATTGAGGACAGGTCCATCAGTGGCTATTAGCCAGGATAGGCAGGAATTGCTGATTGCCAGAGGCTGGGAATGGCTGCTGGGATGGATCACTTGATGATTACCTGTTCTATTCATTCTCTCTGAAATACTTGCTGGCATTGGCCACTATTGAAAGACAGGATACTGTGCTAGATGGACTAGTGGTCTGGTCAGTATGGCTGTTCTTATGTTGCATACAAGAGCATTCCAAAGGTCTCCCAGAACAGTGCTGCTTTGCATTTTCTTAGTAGAACCAGTTGAAATTTTGGCGATGAAACTTTTTTCTCTTGGAAAATGCCCTTTCATTGACACTAAATGTTCTGTGGAAATGTGCTGGTTTCAATGAAAGCTATAGGATCTCCCCAAAGGTGGGTGTCTTGCCCCCCCAGGTTAGGACATGGGAGACCCAGGGTCAAACTGCCGCTCCAAATCACTCAGAGAAGGGGCTTGAGCCTGGATCTCAATGGTTCTAGACAATGCTATTGGGCAATACGGCCCATCTCTACTATTGGAGCTATTCTACATTGTAAAGTCAATTGGATAGAAAAGGAGACCAAGTCACCCTGCAGACATGCCAGTCACCTAGTGGTTAGGACCTAGGCCCTTGTTCCTCCTCCATCTGATTTGGAGCAAGGACTCGAATCTGGATGTCCCACATCTCCAGTTAATATCCTAACCCCCAGGCATCTTGGGATAGTGGTTCAGTGGCTCTCATTTTCATGAACACATTTTCAAGGTCTTGGTTTCATTACACATCAGAAAAAAACCAAATTCTGACACTTAAGAATGTCAGGCAAAAGAGAATTGTTTTCTGACCAGCACTAGTCCTCCATGCGTAAAGGTACAACAGTCCTTGAAGAGTAACTAGTGAGAAGAAGTCATTTTTGCTGTAGCACACACCTTAGGCCCCTACACAGAGTAGTTTGTGTAATTCCCATCAGCTTCCTAATTTCCCTTCAACACAGCATCTTCACTGCACTGGCCCTTTGAGAGGGTGGTTTTATTGAGTCAATTTCTGGTTCAATTTAGCATGTTTGAACTGACCGCTAAGTTGATCTGGAGAGATTGATCTGATGATGGCAACTTTGCGGCCTTCCGTGTAGACATGGCCTGAGTATCTGTCTGCCCAGAAATCTCTCTGTGGGGTTCTTGAGAGCCTTCTGTCTCATTGCCTAGGGCATGTGCTCCTACATCTCTGAGCACATGCCCTGTGTGCTGCTCCTTCTTTGGAGTCACTCTAGTAAAAGCAAGAAACACCTCTTCAGAAACCCCAGTGTACCTCCTCTGTAGAGGAGATTACAATGAGGGTGGAGTGTATTTTACTTTTATTGGAAGAAAAGGCCATTGTAGCGTGTACTCAGCAAGACATCTTCCAGCCTCTCCTTCCCTGGAGGCTACGTGGGTCATGGCTTGCTCTTCCCTTAATTTAACCAAAGCACTAAGTGCACGAGCACAGACCCAGAAAATTGTGCAAGCCAGTATGTTGGCTCTGGACAACTGAAATAACCTGCTGCATTTTACAGTCAACAGTCTAGTGGCAAAAGAGCAGCTGCTCTGAATGATGGAACCAGGCATCTTATGTGAGGAGGCCACAAAAGCAATTGTCAGATATCAGATTTTCCATGAGAATGCCAGATCATCTTCCCCATTCTTTAAGTCCAGTACCAAGCTGAAATGCACCTTAATTTTCATGACATGGCTGAAGGATGCCAAACATCATATTATAATAACCTAAGAGTGGGTGGGTGGGTGGGTGGGCGTACCACAACCTTCTACAGAATGCTGTCATGATGGTGTGTCATAGGCCCCATGCTGCTTGTCAGCCAAGGGAGAAGCTCCTTTAAGCCACTTGGTGGTACTTTTTGGAGCAGGGGAAGCTCTCTCCATGAAGTGCCAAGCAACTTAGTTAGAATTGTGACGTACTTGGAGACCATCAGTTATTTCACACTGTATGCACAGAGATCCCCTTACCCATCACTAACATGCAGTCACCTTGGGAGATAATGTAACGGCTGTTTGATTACGTAGGAAATAAAACATGCCACTGCATCTAAGTGGAATTGGGAGGCTTTAGCAAGACAATGCAGAAAAGAATCTTCTGAGTTCTTTCTTTCCAGCTCTTCCACTCATTCACTGTGTTGTCCTTAGGCAAGCCATTGAACCTCTCTTTGCATGACTTTATTCTGAACATCTGGGTGGGGTCTTGCGTGTGGTGAGGCTGGCAATGCTGGGGAACATCCTGTCTTAAAGTACTGGGGTACTTTTGCTGGCTTAAACCTGGAGCTCAGCAGGCCATGCCAAATCAGGGGGAAAGGAAAAATTCCTAAGCATTTTAGACCTGTTTCCCATACAGGGAATGCCTATAGCAATGACCAGATACTGAGACTAATAACTATAGATGTTTTAAATTATTTTGGAGTATGGATGAATCCTATTGAGAGACCCTGGGCAAGTCTTCACTGATGGCGGCAAATTTGCTGCCATCAGAATGATCTTCCCGATTGACTGAGGGTTCAGTGAAGACTCACCCAGTTAATCAGGAAAAAAGACCCCTGAAGGCCAACCCCTCAAGTAGCATAGCACTGAGTAAATGGCAGGGCATTTCCCGTTGACTTAGCGCCCTGAAGACACCAAAGTGAGTAGGCATTAGGTAATCAGAGGGAGATAGGCAAGTTACTTAAAATAATGTGTATCTCCCTTTGTGGTGTCTCAGGTTACTGGGACCATTGGCGGTTGCCATAGTGATAAATGGGAGGGTTATTAAGTCCTTAGATAAACCTGTATGTCTGCTGGTAGTCCTGGTCAGACATGCTGAATAAAGCCCAGTAAGGGAATGCTGAAGCCTGTTATGTCTATTGATCATTATTTAATCTTCATACATGACACCCTTCAACTGCCACTGAAAAGCACCTGCAATGTAAACCAGGGATCTCTCTGGCTAGGTCTACACTAGAAAAGTTAAATCGACTTTGTTAAGTCAACGTAATGTGGTCGACTTTGTCGACTTAAAGTCAACCTTATTAAGTCGACTTAACAAAGTCAACTTAACTTTTCTAGTGCAGACATAGCCCCATGTCGACCTTATTAAGTCAACTTAATACTTTAAGTCGACTTAATAAGGTCGATTTAGGCGCTAATCCCCATCCACACTGGCTTTAAGTTGACTTAAGGACTTGACTTAAGGCTTAAGTCGACTTAATAAAAGCCCAGTGTGGACACGGCTTTGTTTAGGTCAACTTAAGCCTCCTTAAGTTGACCTAAATTGCCAGTGTAGACGCACTCCCCTGTGTTTAACTCTACAGCTTTTAGAGCCACTGCTGTCAAACCTGATTTAGTTCCTGTGGAGCCATTTTGTACATTTCCACAGGGTTGGGCTCAAAGGTTCACAGAAGAAAATGGAGGAAGGTTATTTCATCAGGTGCCCCCCTGCTACTTTCAGTAATGATTCCACTCCCACTCCTCTAAAAGATTGTCTGCAGATGTCCTATCTTTCACTCCAAGACTGTGAATCATTCCTTTCAGCTGTGCTTTTGCCATCTCACATATCCAGAAAGACTGGATCTGGGACGTTGGGTTTCAATTATATACAAACTGCTGAGTCTCTCACTCCCTGGTCCTTATGCCGCCATTATTTTCTTTGCTTCACCCTGTGCTGCTTCTCTTCATCTACACCACAGGCAGGTAATTAACTCTATTTATTTCCTACCCAATCTTTATCCATCAGCTGAAATTCATTTACTGACTAGTCAGATATCCCAATGCATCAGTAATAAAGACAGGGACTTTTCAAAGGGTCCTAAGGGAGTTAGATGTCCAAATCCTATTGGACGCAATATGAATCGGGCAGCCAATGTGCAACTCCTTTAAAAATCCTAGGCAATAATAGGAATCACCTCCCTGTCAAGGAGCCATAAAATTCCAGAAACTAACCAGAGAACAAACTGGAACTCCTTGCTCTAGGCAGCAAAACGCCAGACATCCCCCAATGCTCCTGAGGTGGGATAAGTCTCAACAGCTGCCAGCCTTGCCATTTCAAGGGACCTCTGACCCTCCACTCTGCCAGGCATGGTGTTTAATGTTCAGAGCTCAATGTAGGGTGCACCCATCATGCATCTCAGGACGGGGGTGTGCAAGAGACACCTGGGTGGAAGAAGACCCTCCCCCAGCAGTGAGACAGGGAGAACTGTCTGTGTGAGTGAGCATCTGCCGAGTTCTTCCAGTCACCACGGTTGGGTGACGGTCGAGGCAGAGCCCTGATCAGTCAACTCAACATCCTAAGGAACGGAGTGGGAAACTAAATGAAGCTACACATGTATTGCACCATCTTCATTTCTCTCTACCTTCCTGAGTCCCTAGGGAAAAGGTCCCTTCAGGGGAAGGGCCTCAGGGTCTTCATCTCTAAGGTGCACTCAGGCCAAGGTAATACTGGCTTCTGGAAAATGACTCCTGTGCTCCATCAGCTCCCAGAGGCTGCAGCAGATGTCAGCAGTGAAGCAGTTCTCAGTCTCAAAAACCAGTGGGTTAATTAATTTCCATCTCAGATGCCTGGAGACTAGAATTGCCAGCTGGTTCTAGTCTTGTAGGAAAACAATAAGTGCTGTGATATTTCTGACTCTGCACAATGCCACTGCACTGCGACACAACAGTTCGGACTCCTCGCAGGTCGTCACAATGTCATCCACCTGTGGCGTTCATAGGTCTCGACTCACCTGACCAGCTATTAGTGCTCTCTCACAATATCATGATGCAACACACATCTGAAGTAAGCTCTTCTCCATTTAATTGTCCTGGGACAGAGCTGTGGAGAGAAGTACTGAGCTGTGAATGACAGAGTGGATTTTAACTCTCTCATTGCCCCTTCCATCCTTCGTTTTCTGCTGTTTGCTTGCTGCCACTGTCAATGCAGGCTATACCATGCCATTTGGACACTCACTCAGCAAGCACTGAAGAAAACACAGCTGCTTATGGGGTAAGATGAGGCAGTGCTATAGACATGCTTGGGTGAGAGATCCTTGAGAACTATCTACGCTGGCTCTCTCAAATTGGGAGAATCTTTCCGTGTGGAAGTGGCTTGGAAAGTTCTACTACTGGACCCATCATAGAGAATGGCTGTTAAAAAAGGTAATGTGGTCCTAGATGCCTCAGGTGAGGAACGTCAGTAGAGATATGGAGGTGTTGGTAACTGTAAGGGACAGAGTCAGGGCCAGGGAACATGGCCGCCCCTGGAGATAGACAGGAGCACCGGACCAACCCCCGGAAAAGGGGTTGAGCCGGCTCAACCAATCCAGGCTGACAGGAAGCCAGGGGGCGGGACCCCACCGGGCAGTATAAGAAGGCGGCCCTCTCCCACAGTCAGGGCCCAGCCAGCAGCAGGGAAGCACTGTGCTCCACCGCTCCGGGGCCAGACGCCCGGCCCAGGGCCTGCAGAGGCTTGGCCCTGGCTTCCCACTGCCTGGGGGCCTGAGGACCGCCCCCTTTGGCACGCACCCTGGCTGGCTGGGGAGGCGCCGGCCTCCTGGGACCAGATCGAGCCCCTGCCTCCGGAGGTCCCGGAACCCCAAGCCTCTGTCCCCGAGCCCGAGAGTTTAGAGCTACTGGGCAGACCCTGTGACCTGGAGGAGCTGCCCTTGGCGGATGACCCCAGGGAACCACCCGCTGCCCCGGAGCCCTACGGATCGGACCCTCCCGGCAGTCCCTGCGACCTAGAGGAGCTGCCCTCAGCTGAGGAACTGGACGAGACCCTGCCCGCCTTGCCACCCCCCGACGAGGCAGACGGCTTCGGGAACTTCCCCACAGCGGACTACCCCGGTGTCCCCTAGGAGTGGGGACTCAGGTACCCCGGGAAAAGGGAGAGGGAAGGGTGGCCTGGCCCACGGCCTCGCAACCGGCGTGGACCCTACCTGGGGCAGCGTGTTGCGGTGGGACCCCGCTGCCCCCACCAGGGCTTCCCGACCCCAGGGCATTGGAACCCTCCTGCTATGACCACGGTAGTTTGGTTGGTGGTCTCCTTTCCTCCTGCATAACCCAAACCCCTGGGCTAGAGACTGCTGCCTGTCCTGCCCTGCCTGGGGCCAGGCCGGTGTTGGTTTATAGAGACTCGCCCTCCCTTGGGCTAGAAGTTAAGGACTGCCCCGCCCTACTGGAGGCCGGGAGGCAGTACGTTCACAGTAACACTATACAAAGTGCTGGATAGACCACATCTGGAATATTGTGTGCAGTTCTGGTCCCCCATGTTTAAGAATAATGAATTCATATTGGAACAGGACTAAAGGATGATCTGCAGAATGGAGAACCTTCCTTATGAGAGGAGACTCCAAGGCTATGTCTACACTAGAAATGCTAAGTCGACTCTGTTAAAAAACTGAAGGCAACTGCCAATGGCCATACTGGCAGTTGCTAGGTCAATTGAGGAGTGGTGCATTGTAGGAAGTGTGCCACGTGGCACCAGAGAAGTGCCCCCTCCCCCGGCCACTCCTATAAAACAGGAAGTGAGCTCAGAACCTTCTCCATTCTGCCTGGCAAGATGGAGCCTGAGGAGGTCATGAATCGCACTCTTTTCCTGCGAGTTGTGAGGTGGATCCTCAGCACCTGCTATGCGTTGCCAAGTGCTCTCTTCGCCTGGATCATGCTCCTTTGGGATCCCAACAGCGTGGGGGCAGACAGCAGCACGCCCACCACCATGCTGGCCCTGCGAGCTGCTGCACTGACGGTGTCCTCTGTGCCCCATCGCTTCTGGGCACAGGAAACCAGCAGCGACAGGTGGAACCACGTCGCCCTCACCATCTGGGACAATAAACAGTGGCTGCAGAACTTTCAGGTGAGCAAGCGGACCTCCTCGAGCTGGTCCGTGAGCTCACGCCAGTTTTGCAGTGCATGGACGCCCAATTCCGACCCGCCCTGCCTGTGGACAAGTGAGTGGCCATCACGGTCTGGAAGCTGGCAACCCCTCATGCAGGTCAGCAGGGCCATCAACAGGGTCCTGCTAGCCTGCCTCGTCACCGTGGGCAACCTGCACGACACCCTCGATAACCTCGGAGGACTCAGCTTCCCCAACTTCCGGGGCATCGTGGACGGGACCCACATCCCCACCCAAGCCCCAGAAAACCGGGCCAACAACTACAAGAATCGCAAGGGGTACTACTCCATGGTCCTGCAGGCCTTCGTGGACCACTGAGGGATCTTCCAGGACATCTATGACTGCTGACCAGGGAAGGCGCACGACACCCGCGTCCTCAGGAAGTCTGGCCTGTACTGGCGCATGCAGGCGGGCACCTTCTTCCCCAACCACAACATCACCCTCGGGGACGTTCAGGTGCCCGTCCTGATCCTGGGGGCTGCCACCTACCCCTTGCTGCCCTGGCTTATGAAGCCACACACAGCCAACATGGATGCCAGCAGGGAGCTGTTCAACTGCAGGCTCAACAGGTCCCGCCTGTTTGTCGAGCGTGCCTTCAGCCATCTCAAAGACTGTTGGAGGACCCTCCTGACCCGCCTGCACCTCGCCGAGAGGAACATACTGGAGGTCATCAGGGCCTGCTGTGTCCTCCATAACCTCTGTGAGCTGCGCTGGGAAAGGGTCCCCCCCCTTCTGGGAGGCCGAAGGCGAATGCCTCACCATCGTGTACGAACAGCTTGACACCGTGCCCCAGATGCAGCGGGCCCAGCAGTGAATGGTCATCATCTGCGGTGCGCTGAAGGCCCACTTCGTCAGCCAGGAGCGCTGAGGGGTGGGCCTCCTACCAGGCACCATCACCTCCCCCACCCGCCCTTGGGCCTGCACACATCCACCCCATGTCCAGGGCTGACGGTGACAAAGGAGGCTGGGGTTCGGGACAGGGCACCCTCTACCTAAGTCGACTTAATTTGCAAGTGTAGACATAGCCAAAGAGCTTGGCTTATTTAGTCTACCAAAAGATGGTTGAGGGGAGATATGATTGCTCTGTATAAATATATCAGAGGGATAAATACCAGGAAGGAAGAGGAATTATTTAAGTTCAACTTCAATGTGGGCACAAGAACTAATGGATATAAACTGGCCACCAGGAGTTTAGACTTGAAAGTAGATGCAGGTTTCTATGCATCAGAGGAGTAAAGTTCTGTAATAGTCTTCCAAAGAGAGCAGCGGGGGCAAAGAAACGTAGCTGGTTTCAAAACTGAGCTTGATAAATTCATGGAGGGCATGGTAAAGTGGGACAGCCTAATTTGGCAATTGACTGATCTTTGGCGCCTGGTGGAAGATATGCTGATGGGATGATGGATGGGGCGGGTTCTGCGTTATTACAGAGAATTCTTTCTTGGGTGTCTGACTGATGAGTCTTGCCACATGCTCAGGGTTCACCTGATCACCATATTGGGGTCGGGAGGGAACTTCCCCCCCTCCCCCCAGGGCAGATTGGCTAGGGTTCTGGGGGTTTTTCACCTTCCTCTGTAGCATTGGGAATGGCTCACTTGCTGGTGGATTCTCTGTATCTTAAAGTCTTTAAATCATAATCTGAGGACTTTAATAACTCAGTCATAGGTTTGAGATTTATTCTAGGAGTGGGTGGGTGAGGGTCTGTGGCCTGCATTGTGCAGGAGGTCTGACTAGATGATCATATTGGTCACTTCTGATCTCAGAGTCTATGAATCTATGAGCATTTGTCTCCCTCAAAACTGACCATCTTTTGGCCATTCCTGGTGATGACTGGTGATCCCTAAGGAAGGCCCTGAATTACAGGAAAATAATTGATCCTGGCTTTTTGGTATTTTCAGATATCAAAGGGAAGAAAGAAACCTCATTTAGGAATCCAGCATAAAACCTGTTGCAATACCACAAGCATTTAGACACAGTGCCAGGAATTCTAGACCCATTTTCAAACTGTAAGGCGCTTTGATAACCCTGCTGCCTCTACCTTAGTTCCCCATTTTATGATCTCAGCAAGGCAGTTTGGGGTTTGCAGCAAGTTATACGAACACAGAGGCCTCCTGCTGCACAGGATGAGTGATGCGGCACCATCTAATACAAAAGCACACACCCTGCTCCGTCCCAACATTTAACGAGACTCACATGGAAGTGCCGTGAGGTCACCCCATTGAGACTAGGGGCTCTTGCACAGTAGCTACGTGTGCAGGTCATTCTTTGTCTGAAAGCACTGAGGAGGTTGTCTCGGGTCATGTCCAAGAGCTTAACAAAGCATTCTGTGTATGTGGCATGTTGAAAGAGGGCCCAGCCCAGCTTAGTGACGGATCTGCAAGTGACTGAAGGTGAAGAAAAGGACAGGTCTTGCTATGGCTGAAGGGCCTTGGGAAATAGCTGCCTGCTCCATGACTGGTTTTATGGATGGGTGGTCACTTGATCAGGACATGGGGAGAGAGTAGTCATTCTGCTCCATCTCCCTGGAGACTGTGATCCAATCACATTCCACGCGTTGTGATTCCTTCCAGTGGAGCATGTGCTGGGCTTGCAGGCCCAGAGAAGGTGAACTGTGAATATAGCAGTTCGTGGTTCCTGGGGATCATTGCTCCAGCAAAACAAGGGAGAGGCTGGCCCGACGAAGGGTGGGATTTGGTAGAGTGAGTAGAATGATAGCGTGCGTGCCCTCTCTGCCCCCTGTTTGCATGAGGGCTGTGGTGTCAGCATGTTTTACAGCCAGGATGTTCCTGGTGTCCTGAGCAGGGGTTTGAGAATGCTCTGATCCCATGAACTAACATGTCAGTATGGTACAAAGAAACCTATCCCCTGGGTGTCATGGAGGTGACAGCCAGGGATAGGCCTGGGTCAGTTTCAGAGACTCTGGCTAGCCTAGGATAAGCACCTCCACACGTGTTTGTGTTTTCAGACTGCTGAAGGGAATCGGACTGTCAGGCCCCGTTTGTCCATCTCTCAGGGGTTTTGTACGAAGGGAGGGATGCTGAGCAGAACCCAGCTAGTCTTAGTTTGAATACAAGGGCCAAAAAGCGTATTATTTTCCTAGAGGAATTTAATGAAGCTAATAGATGGGCCCCCCTTGAAACACCTGACTATTACCAAGTTGCTGCCTAGATAAGACTGAGCATTTAGTCTTTTGGACTGCGTACATGGTCTTCCCACTGGTCTACAGCTGCTGAGCCTGGGAGTCCATACACCTTGGCTGATCCAGGTCTCCTGCTTGGACGTACAAAGTGCTCTCAGTGTGGGCAAGTGACCTCATGGCTCTTCATCCTGCAGCATCATGAGTCATGCTGGCCCTGAGAGAGGAAATCTTAGGAAATCTGAGACCGCACTCCACAGAGACCTCTTTCTGTCACTGCCACTTAATTTGTCTGCGTAGGAAGCCAAGGCATCCTTGGGGTGCTGTGACTGCATTGTAATTAGCTGGCCAGCCTCTTGCTCCAGTCACCAACTCCAGCTAAGGCTCTCACCACGCTGCCTTTCCAGAGACAGCAGGGAAATGATGAGAACCCCTTTCAGTGTGTGATTCAATGGATTTATTGCAATAATAAGCAAATCACCTGATTCTTCCTAAGCAAGGGCTAACTGTGATCTGGGCCCTGGGACACATTGTTACTGTGACACATGTAAAAAGGGGGTAAGAGAGGAAAGGACAAATTGCACCTGCAAGAAGGGATGGGCTGGCTTTGTAACCGGATTCCAGTCCCTTTGGAGCTCACGGCCAGGCTTGGGGGTTGCCCCTTGGAAAGATGGTGCCACTTGAAAATTTCAGATCTGGGTCTGCAGCAAGCTTTTGGAACGTCTCATAACTCGGGGCTGTTTGGATTTCTGGATCTGCTTTGGATCTTTGATTCTGGTTCATTTCTGCCTTCAGATCTGGGCTTTCTGCGAACAGTCTGCAGGGCGTGGGGCCTTTGATCCTGCTCTAGTCCATACAGGTTACAGCAATGCAAAGCTGTGGCCCAGTCATCGTAAGCTGAGCCCTGCTAAAAGCTCAAGAATTCATCTCCCTCAGATGCATTGAAATCCCATTGCGTTCTTTTCTGTGACTGTCTGGGGATAGGATCTTTCCCAAGTCATAGTGATAGAATTTCTCTTGCTTGTCAAAGGTGCCGCCACCCTGAAGTTCTGGCATAAATGCTGCTGGGTCCTGCTGAGCGTGGGCAGCTCCAGATCCTTCATCCACATGAGGATGACGCCAGGTTCTTTCAGTGTGAGTGATGGAGCAGAACAATCCCCAGCTGAATGTTCCCAGGGGGAGGCTTGACAGTGCACGTGGAAGGATGCTTCTCTGAGGCTCTGACATCACAGTGTGAGCAGTGTGCCAGAAACTTTGCAGAGGGAAAGAAAAGCGTGTCTCATGTTCAGTGTGCAGTGTCTGCACCAGGGGGCCATGCTTATGCTTACAAGTGTACCATCTGCCTGGTGGCACCCAGTGAGCAGGATGCTGCCGACATGGGGGTTGAAAGGGGGCAACCCCACTCTCAAAAGCCATTACAGAGTTGTCCCACCACTGCCTCCTACTCTGGAGGGCTCCTGGGTCCCTGAGCTGCATGGAGGGCCCTGAGTGCAGGACATGTGCGTCTCACTCCTGGCTCATGACAAAGCCCTGGCTGGGATGATTTAGTTGGGGTTGGTCCTGCTGTGAGCAGGGGTTGGACTAAATACCTCCTGAAGTCCCTTCCAACCTTCATCTTCTAGGACTCTACGATTCTATGCTAGCATCAGCCTGGAAAAGCCGCTGCTGGATTTAGACCCTGATCAGAAACATGACATCAATCAAGAAAGGGGAACGGCAGCAGAAGTAGGAGGATGAGTCACCTCTCTTTGCCTTCTTCCTCCCTTCTCTTCTTGTTCCTGACAGAGCCCCTGGGAGTGAGGTAGGCAGCAGAGCTCTCTCCCCGCCCCTGCTTTTGAAGTCCCCTCTCTATGGATTTAAGACAGTTTTATTTGTCTGTGTTTGGTTTCCCGGTGAAGCTCTTAATGTCATGAAGGCATCATCTCTGAACAAAGCCCTGCTGCATCACTCCTGGGGGATAAAAATCCCACTGCCACATACGGGCAGCAACACACCTTTGCTCCGTCACTGCTGAAATGGCCAGCATTATTTCTCATGCCTGAGACAAGCTGTTTCTTCCATGCTGGGCCAGTGTTCCTCTCTGCATGTTACAGTAAATAGTACAGACTCTTCTGTGACCTGACCCCCATCATACTGGCTGTGAAGGATGCTGAACGCCCCCGCCTGAGGTAACAAGTATCCTGCTTTGATGAGAGGAAGGGCTGGAGTGGCCAGCAGCATTTCAGAGCAGCACACTTGAGAGCAGACTTTGCAGATGGCCAGGAAGCAATGAGAAGAGACATGAAAGGGCCTGGCACAGGGGGGCCAGCAGTGATTACATTGTCAGAGTTTCTTTTGGTTAGTTATGACATCTGTATCCCTCGCCTCAGATCACACGCTGACTGGTGTTGGTTTCATCGCGGAAGAAGGGTTTGATTTGTCTTTTCATGCTTTTCCATCTTTTTGTGCTTTCACAATAGCCTATCAGGCAATTTCCCACATAGAAAGTGAATCTCACCAGTCTTGCCAGCACAATGGAAAGTGTTATTTTTAGAGCTGCTTGAAGCTTTTCATTTTCACTGAAAAAAAAGGGTTTTTTTTCATAGAAACTAAAGTTTTTATGGAAAAATCTCCATTTCCTCGATAACTTCTAGCTTTTTGTTGAAAAATAAAAGCTCAGAAATGTTCAAGGGCAGTTTTTGTGGGGAAAACAATAGTTCCTATAGACAACTCTAGTTATTTTGTTAGAGAACGGTCAATATGATCTGAACTTTAAAATAACCTGTAATTTAACACTTGATCATGAGTCTCCATTAAAAATGTCCTCAGCTACCCGAAATGTCAGTCATCTAGATAAAGCAACAGAGTCCTGTGGCACTCTTAAAGACTAACAGATTTATTTATCGCATGAGCTTTCGTGGGAGAAAATCCCACTTCATCAGATGCTTTGAATATGGGAAACTTACAGAATGGGAGGAAATAAATGCAGGGGAGTATATGACATAGGATCAAGCAGTGTCCTCCCAAAAAGGCAATTTAGAGTAATTACCAGCTAGATATAATTAATAGAGAGGTGGGTCCAGTCCTAATCCTTGGATCCAAACACCTCTGAACTCTGAGAGAATCTGTGTCTAGATTTTTCAGCTCAGGCCTTTTCCGATGGGAAGAAAAATTATATACTATCCTTAGGGTCAGATTAATACAGGAGCTTTAGGGGCTGCAGCCCTGGGCCCTGAACTAAAGGGGGGCACCCACCACCTCGCCAAAATCTGGCCCTGGCCAAGTGGCATGCTGTTATTGCGTACCTCAGCCTGCCTGTCCACCCCCAGGTAGGCTGACCACCAGCCTGGGGGCAAGGCTGGAACGCCATAGACCATGGCCTCTACCCTGAAGTCGCTCCTGGCAACTGGCTGAGCCACGGTCCCCAAAGTCCCACCCAGTATTGGCCATGCCATGGGTCCTTGACCTGCCCTAGAACTGGCCAGAATGACAGCCCCCCCTCAGTGCTACCCCCCCAGCTCCAGATTTTCCCCCAGCACCGGCCAGGCTGCAGACTCTGGACTCTTCCCCCTCAGTGCTGGCTGAGCCGGGCTACCACACTCCCAGGGTAGGAAGCACCATGGGGGACGGGGAGGGGACACAAGAGTGGGCAGCCCTAGGCCCCCTCGGGCCTTCATACAGCCCTGACTATCCTTTTCCTAGGTCCTGTCACTTCACAACATTCATGTACCTGCTACTAGCTGAAATATATTGTTACCATGTGCAAAGAAAATGTTTCCTTTTTATGGCCTTTGATGTTTGACCCCCTAAATACTGAAAAGATTCTTGTGATTTTTAGAAGGAAAGTGGGCTTTGGTATTGGGTGAACACTGACCATGTCAAGTATAATGTAGGTTTGGAAACCCACCAGATCCTCTGCACCAGATCCAGATGTCAGCCTGCGGATTTAGATCTGTCTCCCTGTTGGTTAAAAAGGACCCAGAAGTTCCAGGACATTAGGTAACTTGCAAAGATGTTGATTTAAGGAACACACTGCTCGGCATGCATTGTGCAGGTCTCCTTGTTGCACATAATAATTTTAGCTTGAACATTGGATTGTAGTTTCATGATTGTACCAGGAGGGGGCAGTGTTGCTTACTGCATGCTTGTTTGCATATTTTGTGTCCAAACCATTTCTGATGCTAAAGAGATAGTCAGAGCATATGTGCAGTTGTCCCAACACAGCAGACACGTCTCCAGGGAGTGGGGACACAGAGCTAGGGTTTGACTGGAGACTTCGCATCTGTAATTCAGACAGAAACGCTCTGTTGTTTCCATGTGCTGTTGCACAAAGCTGCGTAAGCGGAGGCTAGATGGTCCCTGTGCACAGCAAAACACAATGGAGGGCCCAAGCCTTTCACACCTCAGAGAATAAGACAGACTTCCTACTTTGCCCTCCCACAGCCTGCGGATACTAGCACTTCAGCTTCTGTTGGCAGGAGGGCTCGAAAATTCTTGCAGACTCTTGTCAGGCCTCCTCAACTGTTCTGCCAGCCGTCTCTACCCAGACCTGGAGCATTATTGCTAGTGTGGAGACAAGTAAACTCAGACCCCACTGATCTCTTCTTTCCTTCCTTCCTTCTTCCTCTTCCTTTTTCTGGGCTGTAGCTACTGAGCTATGTAGCTGCTGAGCTGTCTTTTAACCCATTTCTCTCCAGAGATGCTGAGCACCCACTTCAGAGAACCAGCTGGGCCCGGACAAACTGGGATGAAGGAATTGCCTTCCATTTGCTTTCCTGTATCTTGTAATGAGCATCTATTTGTGCACAGCCATTTCACAGCATTTGTGTGTCTCTGCTGTGCTTGCTGAGGAGGGGTGAAGCAGTCGTTATTTTGTCACACTGTGCTGTTGTGTTTGGCAGCTACTTTAGACAGTGACAGATGAGCGGGTTGTGGGCACACTGAGGAGTGAGTCACTGAACGCTAACAATGCACCACATGCGAATGAGTGTAAAATGAAAGCCTTGCTCTTCTGCATCTGGGAAGAATCAGAAAGGAGCAGTGTTTCCCCACCAGGCCCAAAGAAGGCAGAGTCAGGCGGTCTCTCTCCAATCCCAATGAATGTTTGTTGCTTGGCATCTTATCCCCTGGTGATGTTCTCAGGCAGACATGTAGGTCTTGTCTACACAAGATAGTGGTGCCAATTACTCAGTATAGTCACACGGGTACAATTCTATTAGCAAACCCCTCCCTATGGACACTCTTCTTTCAGCATGAGGTGCTGTTTGTTTGGGTTATCTTTGGTTTAAGTTAAACGTTTTTGTAAGTGACATAAATGGAAGTGAAAAAATACCAGAAAACAATAAAAGCAGTAGAAGAGTGTCGATCCAGGGAGTTGTAATGGCCTGATTATATTAAATGAAAGTCGTATCTCGGGTTAGCCTGTGAAAACACAGACCAGGCTTTGTCGAGAGTGACCACGTGTAACAAGATTGCAAAGAAAGCTCACTGCAAGCCAAGAATCTGCAGTACTGGTTATCACTTACCTCTCGCAAACATGGCTTTTCATTTGCAGGGACATACGGACATGTGGAAAAAGCAGGGGTTCTCAAATGGTATGTGAGCTTGTGGGACATGGTATGCCAGGAACTTCACCCCAAAATGGCTCCCTTTCAAGTCAGCCATGGGTGTAGCTCATGCGATTAATAAATCTGTTAGTCTTTAAAAGTGCCACAAGACTCTGTTGTCTTTCTACAATAGACTAACACGGCTACCCCTTTGGAATTTCCCTGCTCCTGGCCACTTTCAGTCACAATGGCGGCAGATGCTGACCAGCAATGCTGCCCATTTAACTCTGTTATGCGCTGCAGATGGGCGCTGCACTCTGAGCTGGCACACCTGACTTTTGGCCAGGCCTGGTGTTCACCTTACACTGAGAATACACACCATGCTGTGGGGAAAATGCCAAGCCCTGTATCACAATGACCCGGCTTCTCTCGACTGGGAGGTGCCACCTCAGGGAGGCTGCATATCAAAGGGCTTCCTCTCTCCTCTCATGGCTGCAAATCTGGAGCGCCTTCTGCATCGCCTTCCTGCTGCAGCTGTGGGCAGGGGCCAGTGGGAAATTCTCTCCTGTCTCTGCAGGGGACTTGGCGTGTGGGTGAGTCAGGTGGGTAATAGCCTGGCTAATGACTAAGGAGAGCCTGCTGGCTGCCAGCCAAGCCCCTTCCTCACAGAGGCGTCCCGCGCGGATTGCCCAGCGCTGTGGGCATCCAGGAGCCAAACAGTGAGAAACAAG
This sequence comes from Pelusios castaneus, assembly GCA_007922175.1. Lineage (NCBI taxonomy): Eukaryota > Metazoa > Chordata > Testudines > Pelomedusidae > Pelusios > Pelusios castaneus. The sequence continues at coordinate 121,746 of ML685931.1, read as the reverse complement.
AACCTGAACTGGAACTGAAGCTGTCTGAGGCCTAGTTACAGCCAACCAAGGGTTCCCCACCTCTGTGGAGCAGAGGGCCTGAGACCCCCTTTCCCAGGCAGCACCACCCCAAAGGGGTGCTCTACTACCACAATGGACTGCTAGGCTGCACTGCCCTGACTCCAGGGTGCCCATTGATCCTGGCCGCTAGGCCGTGCTGCCTATCCCAAGGGAAGGATTTTAGTTCATGGGCCTTTACTTCAGCAGGAAGTGCTCGTTCTCTAAGTGGCAACACAAACAATCGCCAGCTCAACGTGGCATGTCCCCGTGGGAGCTTCCTTTCCCCTGCGAGTGGCCCACCTCTGTCAGCCAGCAATGCTGTAGTTCCTGTCACAGCTGTTTCTGTCGTCCCAGCTTGTCAACGCTGCATTCAGCACCCCTGCCTTCATGATAGGCCCATCTGATCCTTGTCTTTATGTGCTGTCTGTCCGACTGTTGTGGGGTACACCCATCCCATCAGCCCCAGTGGGATTGTGAGGGGGCTGTGGCACCCCCACAGGTGTAGTCTATCAGACTGGACTCCCTTGGCCCGGGGTCCTGCAGGGCTGTGGCCTAACAACGGCTGCCTCTAGTGATGGGCAGCACGGCCTACTGGCCAGGATCAATGGAGTCAGAGCAGTGCAGCCTAGCAGTCCATTGTGGTAGTAGAGCACCCCTTTGGGATGGTGCTGCCTGGGAAAGGGGGTCTCAGGCCCTCTGCTCCACTGAGCCCTAGTCCAAGGCCTTATTGGTCTCGAGGTGATCTAACACCTGGTCGGCAGGGATCCTCCTGAAACATGCTGAATGGTGTCTCTCCCCACCCCTGGGGGCCCCCTGGGCTACTTCCTACTCGACCGTTGAAGGGGTCCTCCCATGGGTCTCCAAGTCATCTGGGTTTCCCTTCTGTGCCGCTCTTGTCACTGTCTCCCCTGGGTTGTAGGGCCTCCTGGCAACCAACAAAGGGTAGCTAACTCCGGTGAAGTCTCCAGGGTTTCTGGCTCCCACCATTGGGGCTGAAGTGGCTCCTGAATTGGAGCCTCCTGTCCACCTCCTCTCTCCTCGGCATTCAGCTGGACTGCTCCTTTTTATGCCAAGACAACAGATGGAGCATGCCCAGCAGAGTCTGGGAGGTGGGACTTCCATCACCATAGAGAACACTTAATCCTTCAGTGTGGGGTAGGTCCAGTCCATTACACTAACCCTTGTCTTGTATATCTTGCAAAGACAGAGTTTTCAGGCCATTAGTCTCTTGATATTGTTCCAGAGGTGCTACCACCTACATATAGGGTAATGCTTTCCTACATGTCTTCAAGCAAGAAGAGAACGGGAGGTGTATAGGCTGACAAAGATTTTTCTCTCAGATTTTCCTACCAATCCAATGTAAATTAGGACCTGTCATTCTTTAAGCAGTAAGATGTCAATTCAATAGAAAATTTGTCCCCGTGTGCTTTGGAAGCAAATATAGAAATGCTAGGTGTTTGGAGGCATGAATCTCAGAATATGAAATCAAATAGCACCAATACTGGGGGATAACTCAGTGGCAGAGCATTTCAGTGAAGTTCAAGTTGCTCCTAGTTCAAATACATTTTCATCATTAGATAATCCATTGGTGATATTTGCTCAATGGAATGTCCATGCCACACTGTCTTCTTCCACTCCTCTTTCTCTCAGTCAGTGAGAGTTGTCAGGCTTTATTTCACCAAAAAGGACTAAATCAAACCTCTATGATCTTACTGTAGTTCAGATGAGGTCAAAGAGCCACGAGATGAGAGGATGTATCGCATCTGTCATTACTTCTCCTTCATGTTGGCAATCCAATCATGTTCTATCCTCATCTAATTTAAAGTGGCATACACGTAACAAATAATGAAGTTTTTGGAAATCCGACATGAAATTATTAAGCATTTGTTCCCTTGGAAACTCAATCTGTGTTGGTGGACCTAAGTTTTGGCAGAGAGAGCATAAGTCATTGTAGAACATTTGACTACGGTGTCCCCTTTGTATCATCTTACAAAGCTTAGCTCTTTCACATTTGTTGACTTGGCATGATCTCCAGCTTCTGGGTGTTCTTTTTCATAGTCCTTCCTCAGGATTACTTTCATGGTGTACTTTGTGATTAGGCAATCCATTGATGCTATTTGTTCAATGATATGTACAGGGAAAGGTGCGCCCTTCCATTCTTCTCATGCTCAGTTGATAAAAGTTGTCATATTTGTCTCATAAAATGGGCTAGAAGAGTGTGTGTGGATCATAGTATACTTTAGATGACCCCATAGACAAGAGAATGTATATAATCTGTTGTTCCTTCTCCTTCATGTTGGCAACCTAGCTGAGGTTCTAGCTTCATTCATTTTAAATTGACATGCACATAGCAGATACTGAAGGTTTTGGAAATATTTGTTTTGGAGATCCATCATGAAATTACTGGGTTTTTTCCCCCTTAGAAGACTCAATATGTGACATAGGGGCTGAGTTTTGGGCAAGGGGGTCTAGCTCAGTTGTTGAACATTTGTCTGCAGACCAAGGGGTCACAAGTTGAACTTTTGATGCCTCCTTGGACATTCCCCATCAATTGGACACATTTTTATGTTTAAGAAGCCATGGTTTTTGTCCGTGCTCATGTCTGTCTTGCCACACGACAGTGTTGTGTAGAGCATCCCTTGCCTTCATATATTGCTCATCCAATATACATCTTCTCAATGTTGCAAAAACAAGAGTTTACAAGTCTTTAGCCTCATGAAATTGTTCTAGAAATACCTCCTCCTTTCTCTTTAATTGCTCCTTCATCATGTCCTTTGGAGAGTCTTCCTCATCCTCTCATTTAGCTTCCACAGGCTTCTCTCCTTGACTCCTTCTTTTCTCGGTCATCTCATTAGCAAACGTCAATTCAGTTATCATATCTATGTGGATGGTTCACATATCTCACTCCCTGACTCCTTTGTCCAAAATAAAATCTCAACATGTCTCTCTGGGTATGTCTACACTTCCAACTTAGGTTGACTTAAGGAAACTTAAGTCGACCTAAAGAACGCCGCATCCACACCTGGTTTTCATTAAGTTGACTTAAGCACTTCCTTAAATCGTCTTAATAACTTCCCCTCTTTAGGTCGACTTAATGCGTAAGTCAACCTGTTAAGTTGACCTAAAGCCGATGTGGACACCCTAGGTCGACCTAATTGGCTAAGTTGACCTAGGGCTGGGGAGAAGAGAGCCGCGGCTCTCCGTCGACATAGCACCTGTGTGTGTGGAGGCAGGCAGTAGACTTAAGTTTTTGGCGTAGACTCTCTAAGTCGATTTAACAGGGTCGACTTTAAGTTGACTTAAGTCGACCTTGTTAAGTCGACTTAACAGAGTCAACTTGGCTTTTCAGGTGTAGACATACCCTCTGACATCCTGTCATGGATGTCTAGCTATCACCTCAAGCTCAAGATGGCTAATGCAGAGACCTTAATCTTTTCCCCAAAGCTATTCCTGCTGCCTCTCACAGTGGCCACCACCACCTTTCTGCCTGTGACTCAAGCCCATATTCTGGTTGCCATCTTCCTCTCAGGCCTCACTCTAGGTCCTTACAACTAGGGAGTGTCTAAATCTTGCCCTTTCTTTTTACACAACACCTCTAAGGTCTGGTCTTTCTGATCCACCACACTGATAACTCTCCCAACACCTCATGTCTCAGTTACTGCAATATCCTCCTCTCTACTCTGACAAATTTGATCTTGCTCCATTCACATATATTCAGAAGTCTTTTGCAAAGAAAATTTTCCTGTCCTGGTGCTGTGACTATGTCACCCCCCTCTTTGCATCCTTTCACCAGCTACCTCTTCTCCATCTTACCAGACATTAGCTGCCCTCCTTTGCCTACAAACACTGACAACCTCTGGGTTGCTGGTGTGCAGAGTCCACTATCCTTCAGCTGACCATTTTTGTCTCAGTGTTTCCTTGTATTCTTCTATTGATCTATGAGCATCCAGCTGTTATCTCTTATCTTATACTTAGGTGTGAGCCAATGGTTCTATGTCTGCACAGCGTCTAGAACAAGGAGGTCCCGGTGCCTGGTTTTATGGTAATATAAATGAATGATAAATATTCCCTGGCCTCTGATGTGAGCTGTGCTTGTGCCCAACAGAGAGCAGGAGCCCTGTAACATATGCACGCATCACTCTCTGTAGCTCCTTAGCCAGGCTTGAGCCACTCTCATCAAAAATCTCTTGAAGTGTTGCTTTCCCAAAGGAGAAGCAGGTACAAGATGTGAGCCGGATTGGAACTTGAGCATATGACATTAGTTTGGGGTGGATGAGTGCAATCGCTTGAGTCCCATGAGTGTTCAAAACTGCTATCAGAACCAGAAATTTTTGATGTTGTGAGCTTCATATGGGCGCTGTCTTTCAGGTACCCTTCTCAAATGACACCATGTTGGTCCCACTATTCTAGGAAGTCGCTGATGGAGTGATAATGGGTGAGCAGAGAGGAACAAAGAACTGCTTTAGTAATGCAAGAACTTGCATGCCCCAGTAGAAATATTCCAACCCATGATGAGATGCAGTTAGCAGATGAAGAACACTTCAGTCCAACATGCAGAGGTCAGGCCAATTTTTAAGCAAGATGCCCAGCTGAAGAGGTAGGCCTACAATTTGCCATTATCCTGGCTCAGCAAAGATATACCTTCGTGTGAGCTATGCACTGGGTGTGCACCTTACCTGCAGCCTAAGGAATCTCAGAACCAGCCCAGGGACTGTCCCATCAATCATCTAGAGGGGGGGCAGGAAATGGTGCTCTTGTCCTGTGGAAATCATTGTGTTTTCTGGACTTTTCTTGTTCTGCCGTCGAGACCTTTCAAACATTTGCATGAGAAACCAGCGAGAAAGACCTATCACAGGACAGCTGGTGGCATCTCCTCAGGTGCAGCTCTGCGCTGTCCCTGGACACACATGGCAGAGACTCAGCTTCCCAATGGGATGTCCATGACTGACTCCTTTTGAGGATCTGGCTTCAGCTAGTGGAACAATGGGCCACATCCTGAGAAGTGCTCAGCACTGGTGGCTCCCACTGACGTCACGGGGTGCTACAGTTGTGCGGCAGCTCTCAGAGGGGTGCCAAAAGCTATCAAAGCAATAAGAAATACTTATGAAGCATGGCCATGTGTCCGTGTGTAAACCATACTGTGCTGGAAGTGATCGGTTACCTGCAGTATCATAGTGTGGGGTTTTGTGGCCTGGGTGATGCAGGAGGTCAGATAGGATGATCATAATAATTCCTTCTGGCTTTAAATGCTCTGACTTCAGATGACAAGCCTTGTATAAAGCAGAGCGACATGATCAGTGTTGCATCTAGTACGAAATCAATACACCAATAGAGGCATTCATTTAACTGGTAGGTAGATAGAATGTAAAGCAGTTTTCAATCCCAGGTATTTTGATCCAGATTTCTCTGGAGAGAGGGCCAAAGGGAGAATTTTCTGCCGGGGGGGGGGGGGGGCGAGAATTAAGAGACTTGACCCCCACCTTTTCCTTGGGTGAATTGTGCTCATTATTTAAAAAAAAGAGAGTTTCAAAACTATGTATGTCTGCAGCTGTGGAGGAGAGGTACGCTGCAGAAACGGAAAAGGAAGTGGAATAGAAGAGCAATTTTCAGACCATTTTGCCTACGGGACAAAGAAGATGTGAAAGATTACTCACTTTTTTTTTTTTGGACTCACTGTGGGCTAATTAAGATATCAGTATAATACGGTGAACTAATGAATGCTTAATGGAAGGGCAGCTAATGGTTATGATTTGTAATGTTAATTAATTAAGGAATTAATCTTTCATGAATTTAATTGGGAATGGTGACTGAATCAATGCACAGCAGAATGTTTTCTGGAGTATGAGTTATGGCTGTTCCTTTCTTGTGACTTGCTGGTAGTTAATGGAGAATAATAATTAGTAATGCAGAAGATAATAAAGGTGTAATGATCGCAGCTAGGAATGTTAATTGATTCATTCATAGAGAAGCTGCATGAATGGTGTCTGGTGTGATTTTTTTCCAGAGTTGTATTTGATTATCTTTCTAAAGGGCTAAATTTTGTCAGATTCTGGACTTAGTTACTGTGGTGTAAATCCTCAGAAAAATCCATAAACTCGGGTGTCATGATTCAAAGGTCAACACTGTTGTAAATGAGAACAGAAGCCAGCCATCAATGAGTACTACCATATCGGGGCCATAATCCTTCGAACTGTGATGGTCTATAAAGAGCATGTATAGACTACAGGAATTTCCTTTAACATCATTCCGTTCCTGAATCCTGTTGGGATTGGTGAGGCCAGAGTCGGGGGACAGAATGCCGTCAGACACACATGTGATGCTGTTGAGAGTGCTGCAAGGTATTTTTTCTGATCCTATTTTCCTGGGCTTTTAGAAGCTTTTATTAAAGGACATTGGGTCATCTTTCTGAAATTATTGGGAGATGTTCACCATGATACACTTACCCAGGATAATTATGTGTTTGACTGGATTATGCCAAGAAATAAAGACCAAATCTTGCTATGATTTACACCGCTGTTCTTATTTATACATATACATTTTATAAAAGGTAGATTGTGCCAGATCAACTTGATCTCCTTCTTTGAGAAAACTGATTTTTTATTTTTACACAAAGGAAATGCAGTAGATCTAATTTACCTGGATTTCAGTAAAGCATTTGATACAGTTCTGCATGGGAAATTATTAGTTAAATTGTAGAAAATGGGGATTAATATGAGAACTGAAAGGTAAATGAGGAATTGGGTAAAGGGAACACAACAATGAGTCGTACTGAAAGGTGAACCATCAGGCTGAAAGGAGATTACTTGTGGAGTTCCTCAAGGATCACTCTTTTAAAAATTTTTCTTACTGACCTTAGCACAAAAAAAGAGAGACTGCACTAGTAAAATTTGTGGATGACACAAGGTTGGAAAGTATTGCCAATATGGAGGAGGACTAGATTATTATACAAGATCTGGATGACTTTGTAAACTAGAGAAACAGAAATGAGATGAAATTTAATAATGCAAAGTCATGCATTTAGGGACCAACAACAAGAATTTTTCCTATAAGCTGGGGATGTATCAGCTAGAAGCAACAGAGGAGGTGAAAGACCTGGATGTATTGGTTGATCACAAGATGACTATAAACTATCAATGTGATGTGGCCGTGAAAAAGGTGAATGCAGTTCTAGGATGCATGCATCAAGTGAGATATTTCCAGCAGAGACAGGGATGTCATAGTATCATTATACAAGGAACTGATGAGACCTCATCTGGAATACTGTGTGCAGTTCTGCCTCCCATGTTTAAGAAAGATGAATTCACACTGGAACTGGAGAAGAGAAGGGCTACTAGGATGATCCGTGGAATGGAAAACCTGCCTTATGAGAGGAGATTCAAAGGCTATATCGACACTAGAAACAGGTCGACTTTGTTAAGTTGACTTAATAAGGTTGACTTTAAGTCGACTTAAAGTCGACATTATTAAGTCGACTTAACAAAGTGGTTACCCTGAATGGGGACGTAGTAAGTCGACCTAACTGACCTTAAGTTAACTTAATAAAGTCGACTTAAGGGTTAATCCATGTCCACACTGTGCTTAAGTCGACCTAAAGAGTCGACTTGAGGGTTAGGTCGACCTAACTGGTGGTTCTTACTAAGTCGACTTAAGCTTTCATTAAGTTGACTTAAGGAATATTTTAAGTTGACTTAATGAAAGCCCAGTGTGGACGGGGATTAATTTAGGTCGACTTGAGGCTACTTAAGTCAACCTAAATTGCTAGTGTAGACATATCCAAAGAGCGTGGTTTGTTTAATCTAACCAAAAGATGGCTGAGGGGAGGAGATGGAACTTTATTCTCTATATGATGCTGGTAAATCAAGTGCCAGTTTTTGCCAAGGAATTAGGTATTAGCTAAGAACTGACAAACTCAGAGTTGGAAACCAAATCAGCTCACCTGTTCCAAACAGTTAGCAGTCTTAGTGTTTTAAGAATGTAGTGTTTAGACTCTAAAATGACTGCTAGTTGCTGCATGAATTCATCTCACTCGTGATGGCCATATTCCAAGCTATAAAGGAATAAATAAGTTTCGCTTTAGAACTTTGAAAGCATTTGCTCAGAATTTGTGAACCCAGGTATGGGAATTGCCCCCTGGCCCATCCAAAAATCAAGTGGACAGATGAAATGAAATACGACAGTCACTCAGTTAGTCAATGGTGCTTGACGGTAGTGTGGGAGAAGAGCCCAATGTGCGAGCAGCAGACCTTCCCCCATTGGCTACACGTCTTCGCACCACACTGTGCTCCCCGACTCAGAAAAGCCTCACCCTGGGCTCTCTGATGGCTCTCCATGATGACTGCATCAGGCCTGACCCATCTTCTCCAGACTGATTGGCTATGGGCAGGGCTCTCAGTTGTTGGTGGGAATGGTAAATTTCCTGAGACCCTGCTTGACCTTGTCGGAGTATTGCAATTTTGGTCTTCTTCTGTGTCATAGGTAATTCTTGAGCTGGCCACAGAATACAACCTTTGGCAGATGATCTTGAGGCGTGCACTCCATGTATCGCAGCCCGTGAAGCCTGTGACCGTCCAGCATAGTCTGCATAGACTGTAGGTCAGTTCTTTCTAGGATCTCGTCAGTGATCCATTGGTCCCAAGTGACTAAGAATTTTTCTGAGACAGCAAAGGTGGAAGCTGTTCAATCTATGCTCCTGCTTGGAATATGTGACCCAGCTTCACAGCAGTAAAGAGGGATACTGAGGACACAAGCCTGATAAATGGACACCCTTTGTATTCATGGCTAGCCACTTGTTGTCCCAGACACGTGAATTGTGTTTTCCAAAAGTGACAGAGGTGTGGCCGATTCTCACCTCAAGTTCTGTACCAAGGTTAAGTGAGTGGTTAAAGGTGAGCCATGATAGCAGAAGTGATCCATGTCATCAAGAGCTTCATTGCTGACATAGGGTGCGTCTACACTTACAAATTAAGTCGACTTAAGCTTGCATAAGTCGACTTAATTTAATGTGTCCACACTACATTTTCCTTAAATCGACTTAAGCAGCTTAAAGTCGACTTTACGAAACCTAGTTTTAAGTCGACTTTTCAGGCTAAGTCGACTTTAGAAAGTCGTCTTAGCCAGTGTGGATGCAGAGTAGCCCTAAGTTGACTTTAAGTCAACTTAGGGGGCTTCAGGACTTCCCCACTGCCCTCCCTGCCAGGGTGGCTGGCACAGCCACAGCCTGGCGTGCCCCCCCCACAGGGCAGGACAGAGCCTGCCCACCCTGCTCCTATGCCCTGCCAGGGTCCCTGTCCGCCTCAGCCTCCATTGTACCAAGGTACAATGGGGCAAAGGCTAAGCACCCTGGCACTTGGCAAGGGGTGCCCCCCGCCACCGTGGACCTGTCCCAGGTCCACCTAGCCCCTAGAAGGTGACCTAGGCGTCCAGTATGGATGCTCTAGGTCGATTTGGCAGGGTCCCCTCTAAGTCGACTTAATTTTTGAGTGGGGACATGCTAAGTCAACTTAACAAAGACTCTAGGTACGATGTTGGTGTCCTGAGACATGATGACGGTTTTCTCAATACTGATTACCATGCCGAACTTGAGACATGCATCAGAGAACTTATTCATCATGATCTCCAATTCATCAGATGCATCAGAGATGAATGCAGAATCACCTGCAAAGAACAGACCCTGAATACTGAGCTGGGTGACATACCTTTTGCTGAGAAATCATCTGATGCTAAAGAAGTCGCTGTCTGTCCTCAATTCAGTTAGTATATTGATTGTTTCTGAAAGCATACTTCAGAAGAATTGAGAAGATGCCAAAGGTGATAGGCACTAAGTCAATATCAGTGCTAAACTCAGATGATGTTTCTCCAGTGGGCCACTTAGACCAAAGCTTTTTTGGTGGTCCCATCCATCCATGCAGAACCACGTACAGAAGGCCTCATCTCCCTGGGGGCAGGGCAGGAGTGCCGTGCACCGCAACCTCTGGCCTGAGGCTGCCCCCAACAACTGGCTGGGTCGTGGTCCCCAAACACCCCACGCAGTGCCAGCTGTGCTGTGGGCCCCAGACCAAGCCCGGCACTGGCTGGGCCACATGCCCCTCACAACACCAACTGGGGCATGGACCCCAGAGCCAGACAAGCTGCAGGCTTTCACCCCAGTGATGGCTGGGCTGGGCACCACCAGGGTGGGGAGGGGAGCATTAGAGCACCTGGCCCCCTTGGGGCTTGGTGTGGCCCTGATGTTAATCCAACTGTCTATTTAGAGAATTGGTGTTTATATTGTAATGACTTTTGGGTTTTTTTAGCTTCATCACCTATGTCACATCCTCTAAAGCAACCCAAAATACAAAAAGGAAAATAAACCTGTCTTGGCCCCTTGTTTTGCATCTTCTTCCATTAATAGTTTGAACTGTAACCTTGTACAGCCTTTTAAAGTTGTAAATATAGGGGCACCCACTGTGAGATTCTAACCATTTTAATCAGGCCCAGGCTGTATCTTTTTAACTTTGTTATAAACCGGGCCCTAAGCAAATTACGTTTGATCAGCTGAAATCAATTACAGGAGCTCTGTTTTTCCGTTTAGTCAGATGACGGGCAGATGGCCCTCATTAGATCGCTGATCTCATCTCTGTTTACATAAAACAACTGGATTATCTGGTTGATAAATAGTGGAGTTAATTCTAAGTTTCAGCTCTGAATCACAGCTTTCAATGGGCTTCTGGGAGATTTCACAAGGAAAAACCACTAGGGGACAAAACACCAGCCCATCACTGCCCAGCTTGCATGTAAAACAGAATGAGTTCAGAGATGTCTCCTGTTAGCATCTTTAGTATGATGCCTATAGGCACAGTTTGGGGCACTCCTTCAGGCACAGCTCATTATGGACCAAGCAGGCAAGCCTCGCAAAGCGCATGTTTATTCACCATGAAGCTTGAGGCCAGTGCTATGGGTCTAGGCTTCCACAGTGCCCAGTCTGCCCTCTCGTGCCAGTTTTGTGCTGCACCAAGAGATGTTAGGCAGTCTTGGGACAGACTTGCTCTGGGCTAAGTTAAACAAGGGGGATGACTGATGGGGAAGTTTCTCTCACAGACCCTTCCCTTTAAGGAAGCACGCTGCCTGTGAAGCCAGTCATTGTAGGCACTAGCTGATGGCTCATATCAGTCAATCTCCTGCTACTTGCCCAGCCACACTTCTGCATTTCAGTGGTCCCTGCTACGCAGTGTCTGTGTGCTGCTGCCCTTGTGCTTTTCCACCTCTACTGTGGTGAGCTGCAAGCAGAACTCACTTCTGAGCCACCTGAGCCTTCATGGCAGGTCAGGAGAGGTTTGGGTGGTTAAGGAAACTCAGGCATGCAATAAGCAAGAGGCCTTCTGGGTCTGAGAGCCACATGATTAGCCAGTGATCCCTATCAGCAGCAGGTCTGGGAGGTAAAGGGGCCTGTTATCCATCACTCTGCTATGCCCTTTCCCCCAGCTATCCTCTGGCCTCCTCCAGCCCCAGGGCTGGTGTTTCCACTTCATGTAGTTCAGGGATGACCAGTTGCTGTAAGTGGAAGGAAGGAAGGAAATACAGGATGAGGGCAGGCCTGCTTCTTTGTAACCTTCCATGGACAGTCACTTTCTAGGCCAGGAAACGTTCTGCGTGGAGTGTCCGAGGGCTCGCTCCGAGTCTGAGTCCATGCACAGGCAGAGTGAGCTGGCACTGCATTGGAAGGGCTGGCTTGGAAACAAACACTCATCTTCTTTGACTGCTACTGGTCTTGCCTGAGAATCTTTGACCCAGCTTCACAGCCTCCTGTACAAACAGAGCCGTACCTCTGATGTTAGGCTCAGCCAACCCTGCACCTCTTCTCTTGCCCTTCCTTCCCTGTCCTTTTTTAGCAGTCCTCAGCCTGCCAGGCTAATTACATTTCATCCCCCAATCAGCCCTCTCTGGGGTGTCAATTAATGGAAGAACTATTAGGCTGCCAGCTGACCTGTTAATGCTCCGTGCCTCACCGTTTGGCTTCTCTTCTCCCCACACTCCCTTCTTCTTCAGAGGAGGTGCTGGTCCCTTTGATTGTACTCACGCTGGCCCCAGTGTGTTTGTCCAACTTCCACCCGCACAAGGAACGTTTGGTGGGTGGGGAACCTCTCCATCATTCTGTTTCTGCCCACAGACCTTCATCGCATGGGCGGCCCACTCGAAAGTTCTCCTGGCCCTCTTCCTCTCTGACTTGGAGTTGGGCCTGTTGCTGCCACAATTTGTTCCCATAACTAATGAGCTTGGTTCTCCCAGCCCCACAAATTGGTTGCAGCGTTCCTCCTCCTGCTGTTCTGGTGGCCAACGTTCCTGGGACTCTCTGACTCTTGACAGCAAGCTAGGCTTACTATTTTCCTGTAAGCCTTGATCTGGAACATCTTTTTCTCCTCTCCCTTTTGCTAGGCAGGGGTTAAAGTAAGGGGGAATGCACTGGAACGCAGTTCCGGGGCCCCCAAATTTGAGGCACCAGAGTTCCAGGGGCCCTAAAAATAGAAAAATTGGGCGGAACACACGTTCTGCCATGCCCTGGCTGCTGGCAGGTCCTACGCCCCACCGTTGTTAATACAATACTTATTGTGTTATGCAGTGTTTGCTAGTTTGTGACAATAATTGCTATAGATATAAACACCATATAAATTAACCGATGCATGTGGTACTGAGAAGTGGTTGCAAATGCCTACCTGGGCTGGGGACTACACATGCATGAGGGGGCCCCAGACAATACGGGAAGGGGGCCCAGCAATTTGGAGGGTTCTGGGGCCCGTCAAATTATACTTTAACCACTGTTGCTAGGGCAATCTCTTTTTCCTTCTGGGTCTAGGATTTTCTGATTCTCCCAGCTCTCACCCTTTCCCCTTATTTCTATTAGTTCTGCTGCCTGCCAGGAGGAACCTGGGCCTGCATTTTTCCCTAATAAGGGAAGGGACTCAAGTCTGTCCCTATTCTAACTGGATGAGACAGTCTATCTATTATCTCCACCCACCTCTGTGTAAGCTTCCCCTTAATCTCTAGGACTATTTCCACTACTGGGCAGGCTCCTCTCCCTGTAGATGCATTTTAACTCTTACCCATCACCTGCTGGCATCTGGTCAGGCTTCCATAAATCCCTCTGGATTAGGATCCATCCCTAGGTGGTGCCTGTCTGTCCCTTCTGGTGCCTCTGCCTCACTTTCACTGGGATGGTGGGTATTTTCTATTTTTTTTCCACTTCCACCTTAGTTGCCATGTACTCACTTAGGAAGATGCACCTAAATATCATCTTGGGGGCACAAGAGAAATTGTTCCAATATTATGATCTCCATTCTTAACTCCACACTTCAGGTCTCTGGCCTTAGCCAAAGTGATGCTCATTCAGTTAATTTCTGTGCAAAGGCTCAGGGTTGTGTCACTTAGGCTATGTCTACACTTAAAAAGTTAAGTTGACTCTGTTTAGTCAACTTAACTTTTCAAGTGTAGACAGAGCCTTGGCCCGTGTGGCCCTGGGGAGAAAAGAGCGGGGCTCCCTTCTTGCCGGGACCCACGCAGGTCCGGGCAAGAAGGGAGCTGCTGGGGCTCCCCCTTGGATGTTCCCCTGTCCGTGGAGTGCTGGAGAAGACAGCCGCTGGCGCTCCACGGACAGGGGATCCCCGGAGGTTCCCCTGTCTGTGGAATGCCGGCGGCTGTCTTCTCCGGTGCTCCACAGACAGGAGATCCTGGAGGTTTCCCTGTCTGAGGATTGCTTGGGAAGACAGCCTCTGGCAGCTCCTGGGACAGGGGAGCCCTGGGGAAGAGAGCCTCCAGCTTGGGCTCCCCTGTCCCCAAGCCGCGGCTCCCTTCCCCCAGCCCTAGGTTGACTTAAGGAATTAAGTTGAGCTAGGGCATCCACACCAGTATTAGGTCAACTTAATAAGGTCGACTTAGACCATAAAGTGACCTAACAGGTGATAGTTATTAAGTCGACTTAAGGACACCCTTAAGTTGACTTAATGAAAGTCTGGTGTGGACATGGAGTAATTTAGGTCGACTTAGGCATTCTTAAGTCGACCTAAATTGCTAGTGTAGACATAGCCTTAAAGTCCATCTAGCAGTCCAAAATATCTGTTGGTATTTCAGGGCCAAGAGATGTACCCACCGCAGGATGGTGTTGTGTAGTATATATATTCAAAGGGTGATTGAACAAGCATTCTAAAGCTCCATTCTGAGTCTTTGTTGAAGAGAAACTGAAACCAGACAAGCAGGTTTTCCTAACACTAAAACAACCCTCCCATCTATCACTATGGCAACCTCAATGACCTACAGTAACTGAAAACACCACATATTCCTCCCCCTCTAATGAAAAAGGAAAGAATAAACACTAAACTGTGAAATGAGGGTCGACTGCCCCATCTCCGGGTGAACCCCTGGGGAATTATTCTGCCCAGTGACAAGGGGGTCGCCATTAGCCCAGCCGAGTAGGAGGCCTTCTCTCTCTAGGTGAATTACAGCAAAATTCTGGTGTGCCCACTCTGGAAGGTGGTATTGGTGAAATTTTTGAACCCCAAAAACAATGCCCAGCGGTTTGCATTCGATTTGGGCATAGTTAGTTACTGCCTTGGTTAAGGTGCAGGAAGCATAAACAATAGGCCTTTCTTTACCTAAAGGCATAACATGGGACAATACTTCCCTAGCTCCATAAGGGGAGGCAGCTGTAGGGGTAAGGATGGGTCAAAATATGTCAGAACCCTAAAATTCATTAGTGCGAGTTTAGCTTTGTTGAATGCAACATCACAGGCTTCAGTCCAGGTCCAGCCCTTGTTTGGCCCAAGGAGCTCATTTAGGGGTTTCAAAAGCATTGCTAATTGTGGGGTAAACTTGCCATAATAGTCCAATAACCCTAAAAGGGGGTGAAGTTGGCTTATGTTATGAGGGAATGGAGCATCCACGATAGCCTTTACCTTGGCCAGCAGCATCAATTATATGTCTGAAATATTCAGCTGAAGACTAGAAAAATTCACATTTGTCTCGGTGAAAACATAGGCCACACTCTTCTGGTCTTTGAAGGTTAGCTTTTAAGTTCGTAAGGTGCTCCTCCTCATCCTTGCCAGTGACCAGGATGTTGTCAAGATAGCACTGTACTCCTGGTAAGCCACTCAAAATCTGTTCCATTACTCTCTGGAACAAAGCTGGAGTCAAAGAAATTCTGAAAGGCAAATGGCAATATCTGTACAACCCTTTATGTGTTACAATAGTCAGCAACTCTTGAGAGTCTTCTTGGACATGCATCTCTAAGTACACTTGACTCAAATCAATCTTTGCTAAATTTTTGTCCCCCAGCCAAACCCGCGAAGATGTTCTCAATGTGGGGAAAAGGATATTGCTCCGCACATAACACTGGTTTAACTGTGACCTTGAAATCTCCACAAATCTGAATGGAGCCATCTTTCTTCGCTATTAGAATGATGAGTGTCACCCATTGGCTGTGAGTAACTGACACTAAGACTCCCTCCTTGACTAGCCACGCCAAGTTTTCTTCAACCTTGGGTCTGATGGCAAATGGCACCATTCTGGCTTCCAAATATTTTGGTTGGCAATCAAGCTTAATATTTAACTTCACGGTGATTCCCTTCATGCTGCCTAAGTCTTCTCTGAAAACAGCAGCGTCTTTCGCTAGTACCACTGCCAGGCCCATTTCCTAATTAGTCATTCAATGCACTTCTGTCCAATTGAGTTTGATCTTTTTAATCTACAGCCTTCCCATTAAGGCTGGATAATTAGCCTTCACCACAAACAGTGGCAGCCTTGCAGTCTGCCCATTTAGCTTTACTTTCACATTAATAGAGCCTAACACAGGTACAGCCTCTCCAGTGTACATCTTCAGAACAACATTGTCAGCTTAAGCTGTATATGCCTGAAGTCCTTCTCATACACAGTGTTCAAAACTAATGAAACTACTGTGCCAGTGTCCAATTCCATGTGTACAGGCTTATCTTTCAACAGAGGTGTCACCCAAAATTCATGTGTGCCAGTGGTCATAGACAAAACATGGAGTGATTCGTCATCTTCTGACTGGATGTCACCTTGATCACCTTGTGTTTGCTCTACTGCATGCAGAATTTCCCTCTTGGTCCGCTGAACCACCAGCTCATTTTTCTCTGGTCTGCCTCTTCTGCGTGGCTCATCCTTCTTTTTTTGCAGGTGCATTCAGTGTGCCCTCTCTTGCCGCATAGTCAACACAGTAGCTCCTTACATGAGCACTCTGATGCATGGGGAGGGGAGAACCTGAAGGGGGGGGGGTGTTGGGAGTAGGGGATCAATCCCCAGGTCAGTCTGGTGGGTCTGGGGAGCAGGCTGGGGATCAGCCCCTACCCCATGGGTGACCAGCCAGAGCAGCAGCAAGTTGTAGGTTGGGGATTGTCTCCCCCCCCTTTCTCCAGGGTGGCAGGTGGGGACTGGTCACTCACCCCCCCCCACTTGTACAGTGAGGTCAGTTGAGGGGTGGGTGGCCTGGGAATCATCCCCTAGCCAGGAGTGCCAATGATGACCCTATTTATGAATTTTGCAGACCATATGATGTGCCTAAAATTTATTCTGTGCTTTGAAATGTGGTTTTCTTGTTTGTTTGTTGTTAATTAAGCAGAGGGTGGAGGGTGACTGGAGGAAATGGAGTTGTGTTTTTAAACTACTTTCTTGTGTTTGAGTTCCCTCTGCCCACCCCAGGGTGTGAGTATGTAACACAGCTACTGGAAGGTGATTTTGGCCCCCAGTGCAGGACCTGTCCCCACACCTCTACCCCCCGACCCCCTGCCCAGTAATTAACCCTATCCCCTCAGTTCTGTCCCCAACCAAACCCTTTAATTCAGGGATCAGTTCAGTCCCCCAACCTCCATCAGCTGTCCCTCACCCTGAAGCCATAGTACAGCTCCCCCATCCTCAGCTTTGATCCTCTTAGGGATCTTCACCCTTCCCAAGTCTGAGGGGAGATGGGTTTCGAATGGAGTCCCCTCTCTCCCACTTCCCAGGCTGGCAGGGGAGCAAATGCCAGGGCTTGGGGAAAAAAATCCTAAGATTTGAGATTTCTATTGGGAGATCATGAGTGAAGCTTATTTTTACCTGCTAGAAATCATGTTATTTTATGTGCTTCAGTTTTGGCCTGTGTTGAAAAAGCCATGGTGGACTAATGCTTGTTATTTATTCAGGCTTAAAGTAAAAGTTTCAAATGCAAAGACTCACCCCTGTAAGCATTTTGCAACTGCAGATCATCATACCAATTACTTTAAGCAAAAGTCAGCCCTGGTATAAGAGGCTGTAACACCCATGATTTTACACGGCTACCCCTTTGGAACATGATTTTAATGACACTTCTTGGACCAGATTTTTAAAGGTAGGCCCCAGAAAAAAGCTCTTTCACACTTCCAAGTGTCTGGTTATCAAACTTTCCATCCCCTCTCTTTTTCCAGGTGTGACTCTCTGAGGCTATGTACACACGATCAGATTAAAGCGCAACATGGCAATCGCGCTATAAAAAACACGTGACCTTTATTGTGGGATAACGCGTACACACGTCACTCCTTGCAACACAACAAAATTCCTTGGATTATCGCGGTGTAGCGCAATGACTTCTGGGCACCTATCCCATCGTTCCATTTTCCCTGAATCGGCGCTATGAATCATGGGATGAAGGAAAGGAACGCAAAGCGCCATGGGTAAACTCTCAGTTTCCCGTGGTGCTTTGTGTTCCCCTAGCGTCTTCCTCGTTTCCAATAGCAATTCGCGCCTATTTTCAACAGTGCAGTGACGCACTGCACCACTTGCAAGCAATCACAACAGCGACAGCATGGATCCTGCTCTGATCTCTACTGTCGCCTTCAACATTCTGAATACATCTCGGCTTGTTGCTCAGTACGCAATGAGCTCCGAGTCAGACGAGGACACCGAGGAGCAGGGGCTGATCGATGCCATGCAGAGCAACAGCACCGC
This sequence comes from Pelusios castaneus, assembly GCA_007922175.1. Classification (NCBI taxonomy): domain Eukaryota; kingdom Metazoa; phylum Chordata; order Testudines; family Pelomedusidae; genus Pelusios; species Pelusios castaneus. The sequence continues at coordinate 103,764 of ML685931.1, read as the reverse complement.
GTTGCTCAGCTCCTTCACCGATCATTTGCACACGGTGCAACGCCATTTCTGGTCAAGAGAGATGAGCACCAAGTGGTGGGATCGCATTGTTATGCAGCTGTGGGATGACGAGCAGTGGGTACAGAACTTTCGAATGCGGAAAGCAACCTTTCTGGAACTGTGTTCAGAGTTGGCCCCTGCCCTGCGACGGAAAGACACCAACATGAGGTCAGCCCTAACTGTGGAGAAGCGTGTTGCAATTGCTGTCTGGAAGATGGCGACTCCTGACTGCTACCGGTCGGTTGCAAACCAGTTTGGAGTCGGGAGGTCCACCGTTGGATTAGCCCTCTCACAAGTGTGCCAAGCCATCAATCGCGTTCTGCTACAGAGGACGGTGACGTTGGGCAATGTTTGTGAGATTGTGGACGACTTTGCTGCCATGGGATTCCCTAACTGCGGGGGAGCAATAGACGGATACACATCCCAATTTTGGCTCCAGACCATCTCGCGACAGGGTATATAAACAGGAAGGGCTACTTCTCCATGGTGCTGCAAGCACTCATGGATCACAAGAGTCATTTCACGGACATCAATGCTGGGTGGTCGGGAAAGGTGCATGATGCCCGCATTTTCAGGAACACTGGTCTGCACCGGAAGCTGCAATGGGGTACCTTTTTCCCAGATCAAAAAATTACAGAGGGGGAGGTGGCGATGCCCATAGTCATCCTCGGAGACCCAGCATACCCACTGATGCCATGGCTTATGAAGCCGTACACCGGGAACCTGGATCGCAGCAAGGAGCGGTTCAATTACCGATTGAGCCGCTGCAGAATGACTGTGGAGTGTGCCTTTGGCCGTTTAAAAGGGCGCTGGCGCTGTTTGTATGGGAGGCTGGACTTGGCGGAGGACAACATCCCTGCTGTGATTGCATCGTGCTGTGTCCTCCATAACATTTGTGAAAGTAGGGGAGAAAAGTTTTCCCCTACGTGGGCTACGGAGGCACAGCGCCTCAAGGAAGCATACGAGCAGCCAGCCACTAGGAGTATTAGGGTGGCACAAGGAGAAGCTGCTCGCATAAGGGAGGCACTCAGGGAGCATTTTGATGATGCCCTCCCCTAGTTAACTTCCAGGACGCATCGGGTGCACCGTATGAGCTTTTCAATAATGTGTACAAATAAACCCACTCTTCAAAGTATTTGTTACTGTTTTTATTCAAACCTAAAAGGTGGGGGTGGGGTTACAGGTTGGTATAGCTACGGGTCTCAAAAAAGTAGCTGGGGGAGGGGAGGGCTGGATATCGTCCTGTACCGGGGGGAAGGGTGGCCTTCAAAGAAATGCTCTGAGGGACTGCGGGGAGTGGGAGGCAGACACGGCTGAACTGTCTGGAGTGGAGCCCGGACATTAATCGCCTGGGACTGCAAAGCAATCATGCTCTTGAGCAGTTCTGTTTGCTCCTTCATGACGCTTATCAGTTCGTCCCTGTGTTTCTGCCTCCTCTCCTGGGATTCCTCTCTCCAGGCTCTATTTTCCCTTGCAGATTCCTGTGTTGCTTTCAGCAGCTCATGAAACATATCCTCCCTGTTTCTTCGAACACGCCGCCGAATGTTTCTCATTCAGTCAGCTGGGGTAGACACCAGCCTTGTGAAGGTCAAATCTAATAAAAAAATAACAACAAAGAAATTGTGAACACATAGCATAGATAACTAATGTAACCTTCCAGTAGCACATTCCACTGGAAGGTACAGGGCGGTCAACACACTACGCTTCGCTGAAGCAGACAAGGTACGTTCTAATAGATGGCTTACTGGGGGCTCACAATCTGCACTGGGCACACAGATGGAACCAGATATCTCTCTCCTCAGAGTGCCCCTGCCATCTAGAATACATATCCTACATGCCGCCGGTTGCAAGCCAGGACCGTATGCTGCTGCACTGTGTGCTGCCATGGTTCCCAGGGCTGTGCTTTGCAGCTGGAGAGGCAGAGTATCCGTCTTTGGGAGCGTAGACACAAATGCTCTCCCATCTAACCTGAGTATTAGGTTCTGGAGGTACATCGAGGAAACCTTTACTGACCTAAATGCAGATGATTATTTTACAATCACTGCTTGTGTTGATGCACTTCTAATGAATGCAGAGTAAATAGCGTGCACAGCGGGGACCCGCAAGCACCCCCACCCCGGACAATGATATTTTAGCAGGAGCCAGACAGAGCTGCACGAAGGAGAAACTTACCTGAACCCCCCTCTGCCGCCTCAGAGGACACGCTGCAGTTCAAGCCTTGGGTGGACGTCTCAGCGGGGCTGCTGAAGAGCTCCTGGCTACATGCGGTTGCGCTTTCCTCCGTGTCATCCTCCATCTCCTCCTCCTTCTCCTCAACAACATCCTCATCCTGCTCGGCTCCGGCAATCACTGGATGAGGGGGGGGCTGATGTGTCCACAGGACTCTTGGCACTGGTTGTTGGGTCCCCACTGAGGATGGCTTCTATTTCCTTGTAGTACCTGCCATGTAGCAGGCGCTGATCCGGAACGGCGGTTTCCCTCCTTCGCTCGGTGATAGGTTATTGTGAGCTCCTTCACCTTTGATCTGCACTGCACCGTGTCTCTATCATGCCCTCTCTCTGACATGACCCGAGAAATTATGCCAAATGTGTCATAATTCCTCCTGCTGCCGCGTAGCTGCGCCTGCACAGCGGACTCTCCCCAGATGCTGATCAGGTCCAGCACCTCTGCCGTGCTCCAAAGGGGTGCGTGCCTTCCACGGCGGGCCGCCATTGCTACTGATGATCGGAGCACAAATACACTCCACGAGGAAGAGAGCAGGAAGTGAAACAGACGAGAAATTTGAAAATCCCGGGAATCAGTTCAGGGCAGGACGGGGACAATTTCGTCACGGCTACAGAGCGGGTGGGGGGAAGACCAGAGAGGACGACTTTGGAATGCTGGGACAGTTCCGGAGGCCAGTCATTGCGCGGTAAGCGTACACACGAGTGCAAAAGCGCAACAGCTGTTCCGTGTTAGCTGTTACCACCCTCGTCGAGGTGGTTTTTGTATTGCGCTACAACAAGGCAGATAACGCGCAACAGCCCTGTTGTACGTGTGTACGCCGTTGTTGCTATCGCGCCGTAATGAGTTTTAATGCGCGATAAACTGATCGTGTGTACAAGGCCTGAGATTCTTTGTTCCCTTCTCCTTGTTGTTAGGTGATTCTCTTTGTTATTTACATTATCTTTTGTCATGTATCCATTCTCATCAGCTTTCATGCTGTGAGAGAGGGACTCCACCCAGAGCCTTATGAAATACCTGGGATGTTTCAGATCTATTGATCTATACACACATACATGTGATGCTGCAGGAAACATGATCCCATAATAATGCAGAGCATGGTTATGAGCATTCAGAAAGGAACCTTGCTTGCATGGCACATTTTTCATCAAACCACACAATTACATGGCAGGAGTGAAAGTAAAGTTATACAGATCATGCCCCAATGTGCATCATATGACAGGGCGGGCTGGGGATCACAGCCCTTCTGCGCTCTCCCCTGGCCCAGGTGGCAAGTATGAGGTGGGGTTCCCCCCCCCCCCATCCAGCCAGGGACCCCCTCAGGGCCTGGGTCCATCAGTCCAGCTGGGCATCGCCCCTCCTTCCTATGCAGTGAGGTCAGTTGGGGGATGAGTGGCCCAGGGATCATCCCCCAGCTGGGAGTGCCAATGCTGGCCTTATTTATAAAGATGAAATCTGCAGACCAGCACCATATTGTGCACCTAAAATTTATTCTGTGCTTTGAAATTTGGTTTTCTTGTTTGTTTAATTAAGCAGGGGCTGGAGGGTGACTGGAAGAAATGGAATTGATGTTTGAGTTCCCCCTGCCCATCCTAGGGTGTGAGTATGTGACAATTTAGGGTTACCCTCTCTCCCACAGGTACTGGAAAAGGTGATTTTGGCCCCTGGTGCAGGATCTGTCCCCCCACCTCTGCCCCCCATGCCTTGCCCAGTAATAAACCCTGTCCCCTCAGTTCTGTCCCCATTACTGTTGGCCCGGTAATGCTGCATTTTTAGTTTGGACTCTGCCTTTCCTATAAGAGCGGGCTTACTCGGTTTTGGCTGTTGTCCTTTCTGTTTTGTCTCCCCAGGAGAGGGATTGGGAGCCTGGCAGGAGCTGTGGGGTGAGAGTAGGGAACAGTGCAGCAGCCTTCTCTGCCTTTTCTTCAGTTCACTCTGTTGTCTTCTCTTTGGCTATTTGCAGGGGAGGCACAGGCTGGCAGCCTGGCTGGCTGGGTCTGCTAGTTTGGTGTGACACCGCCCATGGCACCACACTGGAAGCCCCAGGCCGTCTACCTGCTTGCCTTGTGAATTCCCCAACTTCCTCCACCTGGTTTGTGTGCACCTGAAAGCTGGGACCTGGCCAGAGCCATTTTCAATTTCCTGCCTTGCGGCATGCTCAGGCATGTGGCCCAGGGCTGGAACAGCATGGGAAAATGCAGCTGTTGTGCTGCCTTTCCTGGTGCCCACCATCCAGCTGCACTGCTCCCCTGCCACCCTTCCCCATCTCCCCACTCTTCTGCTCCACCACCCTCCTTCCCACTCCTGTTTGCTGAGTTCCCTGGTTCCTGATATTTAGCCACGGGAACCTGGAGAGGATGGGGAATGTTGTGCCTTGTCAGACAGGGAGACACATTTTATGTGTCCTTCTAACATGGTCTGACTTTTTAAGAAAGATTGCTTCTGTTAGAGTTCTTAATACAGATGAGTATGAAGGAGTTGTATTGCAACCCAGCATGGAGAGGTGGGTTTGTTTCTGAGTGTGTGTGGGGGGGTTGTGAACTGGGGGAGGGGCCTAGTGGCTTGGGCAGAGGGCGGGGCCTAGCGGGGGGAGGCTAGCAGGAAGTGGGCTGGGGGGCCACAGCCCTGGATCTTTTTGCTATCCAGCAACGCCCCTGTTTGTGGCCCTCAAGCCAAAAGGAGTCTTTAAAAAATTGAAAAAATGGAAAGGTTATTTTCTTTTAAACAATGGGATGGGGGAGGCTTGATGCCCGTGAACAGGGAGTTTGTGGGCAGGCTGTGGGTCCCAGCAACAGCACAGCCCAAACTCCTGCCTCCCCCACCCTGCGGCCTTGCCAGCCAGTGGCCCCAGCATGCCTGCAGCCCTCTGCACGCCGCCCCCCCCCGAGTCATGCTCACGCTGCGCTGCTCACGACCATCACCTTCAGCAGCTAGCACACCCCACAGCCACACTTGAGGCTGCCAGCTGCTGGATGACCCCACAGCCACAGTGGTGAATTTTGCGCTGCTGCTGGGGGCTCAGGTGGGCGGGCCTCAGAGCCAAGTGGATGGGCCCTGGCCCACCCATGGCTACACCCCTGCATACATTCTGTCTTAATGGCTATGTCTACATTACAAACAGTTGGGTCAACTTTGTTAAGTCGACTTAATAAGGTCAACTTTAAGTTGACTTAAAGTCAACCTTATTAAGTCGACTTAACAAAGTGGTTTCCATGGATGTGGACTTAGTCCACTTTGTTAAGTCGACCTAACTGCCCTTAGGTCGACTTAATAAAGTAGACTTAAGCGTCTACACCGTGCTTAGGTCGACCTAAAGGAGGGTTAGTTTGACCTAACCAGCAGGTCTTACTAAGTAGACCTAAGCGTTCATTAGGTCAACTTAAGGATTTTCTTAAGTCGACCTAATGAAAGCCTGGTGTGGACGGGGACTAAGTTAGGCTGACTTAAGCCTCCTTAAGTCAACCTAACTTGCAAGTGTAGACATAGCCAATGGTACTTGCCCACCTAAACCATTGTTGATATACTGTTGGGATGTTACACACAACAAATGGAAGGAGAGGTGATTGGATTGCTCATGGAGAAGAGGCCCTGTGGTCATGCCATTATACTCTTCTTATGCACTTTGAGGGCCTGTGCCCTCTCCTGATGATTCCACAGCACATTTAGCCATGTTAACTTTGGCCAGTTATTGCCAGCAATGCAGTAGCACCTGAGTTTCCCACTGAGATTGGAGCTGTGCTACACTAGACTCTGGACAGACACCACATGAGAGAGAGAGACTCCCTGCTCCCAGGAGCTTATACTTTATATATGCACATGACAAACACAGGATGGGAGGGGAAACAGAGAGGGAGTGGCTGGCCAGCGCCCACCCAGCCTATCAGAGTACAGTTTATTGGGCCTCCATTTTGTTGCCCTATCCACTAAGCCACAACTGGTATGTAATAGGGGCACCTTTAAAAATGTCCAGGGCTTGCGTTATACAGACATACACTTTTAATTTTATTCAAAATAATAACTAAAAGCTGAAGGGGAGCTAGCTAGTACTGACCACCCAAGGGTGATGGGGCTAGAAAATGGGGAAACATAGAAGTCAGCAAGAAGGGAGAAGCAGAAACGGTATTACAGCTGTGCTGGGGAGCTCCCAGTGGACTTAGAAATCAACCCTGTCAGGGTACAGCCAGACCAGCTGATCATTTCAGAAAACTAAATCCAGGAGAAGAAACAGGAATGCACCAATGCAAGAGTAGCAGCTGTCTATTCCCCCTCTGCCTGCCGTGTGAAGGGCTGAGCTTGGAATGATGCTGATTTCAGATCTGGTTTGGGTGGGAGGGAAGCCAATGCACCTTTGGCCAGGCAAGGAAGAAGGTATTATGCTATTTCTCACACATATTGTAGTAAGGGCTAAGAGTCCTGGGTGCTGACTAGGACTGGAACTGGCCAGGAACTTTTCAACTAAAACTTTGTCACTGGAAAATGTTGATTTGTCAAATAGAAACTAGCTGCAGAAACACATCAGTTTAGATGAAAATTTCACCAGGAAGGTTTCTCCTGGGCAGCATGGATTTTCTGGCCACTGGCCTGAATAAACAAGAGTTCCATGATTCATCTGGAATGTGGGAAACATCCATTGAAAACCCTGCTCTGTCTGATTCTCACCAAAGACTTGGTCTTTGTCTCCTACATCCCAGGGCAGGGCTAAAACTGCTGAACTATTGGCTATTTTAGGGTAGGCATTAAGGTGTGGCTTGGTTCCACACTGGAATAGACAAAAGTTGGACATTTTTCATGCAATGAAATTCTTGTTTTCCAATCAGACCAACCATGACTTTGCTGTGCTAGGGGCTGTACAAGCACAGAACAAATGCTCCTGGGATGATAATTTAATTTGACTATAAGGAGAGAATAGCATGAACAAGGGCCTCAGGATTTGGCCTGGCAATATCAAAATAACAATCCATTTAGATTCCTAGTGCGTTTCTCCCTAGAGTGCACCGAGTACATTACACTTAAGTCATCCCTGTTAGAGAAAGAAAATTGATGGACTCTCCGTCACACATGTGCATTTTGATTGAATGAGCCTCTGAACAATGCACCGGCAAATGTTTTGAAAGCAGCAAGCAATGGGTTGCACAGAGGACTCCATGGAGGAGAGTGCCTCGGGGGTGTAGGGGCTGTTGGGAAAGTAATCAGCAGGAAAGTCCAGGGCAAATATCTTGAAAAGAGCCACGTCTTCCCTATTAGAGGCTGGATAATCCATCAGGGCTGATTTAAATTCCATCTGCCACTTCTTGGCCCTCCAGTGCAAAGAGCATGGGGTGAGTATTATGTGAATGCAATTACTCATGTCAGGCCTGAGAATGCGGGTCTGGAGGAAGGCGGGCAGGCAGTCAGCACTGTGGTGACAGGCTCCGTTCTAAGAATCTAGGCAGCGCTAACTGGAGAGAGGATATATGCATGGCGAGGCTAGATGGGGAGGGACAGGAGATACGCAGCCATAAATGGGCTGGAGAGGCAACAGCTGGACAGCTAGTTCTTGAGCGAGCAAGGCAATGGGAAGGAGACTTCCCTCCGTTTGCTCGATAGTTCAGCATTGCACACAGGCTGCGTTCAGTACTTAATTGAGTTCAGTGTCTAATCAGTGGCTTAACAGAGTTCTTCAGTGCTTAATGGGAACGTAAGAGCTAACCTGTCATCTCAGGCCAGCTGTCTGCTTTGGCTTCCACTCCCCAACGGGCTGACACCTCATGCTTCAGAGGGAGGTGTGAGATCTCTCATGGATAATGATGAGTCAATAGCAGGGCTGTAGGAATGGTTTCCTCCTACTCCTGCCCAGTTAGCGCTAATGCCAGGAGATAGTGCAAGTCCACAGACATGGCTCTAGACTAGGAGTTAGGTGCATTTCCTGGCTCTTTCACTGACTTTACTCTGAGTGTAAGTGCCTCATTGTCCCCATTTTTAACATGGAGATACTGATACAGCTGTCTTTTGCAAAGCACTGAGTGATGGTGTGAGCTGAGTATGAGCATTTGTCAAAGCCTGCACATCTGCTGCTGTCCTATATTTATACTCTACTTACTGCAGCTGGGGATGGTCTAAATATCCACAGAAGTGTCTAATTTGATTCTGAGCCTGGCTAGCTCTTGCCTCAGTGACATGCAATGTCTAATTCTGTAGAGCATCCTGAAACATAAATCAGTCTTCCAGCATTTTAATGCTACTTTTCATCTTCTTCATGAATTGCACAAGAGGGTCAGATGGGGGGGACGTGACTGTCCTTTATATCACACTCTGTTGCACACTCCTCTAATGTTACATTTCATTCATTTCTCAGCGCTAACCTTCTCAATCTGTCAGTACGAATTATGCTGGCCTTTCTGAGTTCAGATATGAAGTACCAACATTTATCCCGTAGGCTTTCTGTTTGTCAGATGGGCACTTTTGCAAGTAGATCAATGGTGTTTTCTGATCACTTGAAAGAAAAAAAAATAGAAGAAAAATTACCTGCGATTTTTAAACCTAATCAGCTGTTCCTGAAGGTATTGCAGGGTGATGGCAAATGCCATGCGGGACCTAAAATCATTTACCTTGTCAAAGGCACAGTCCCCTCCCCAGAATGACTGAAGGTGCACGGCTCTCTGGCAATGAGTGGTTCAGCCTGGGAAATTAAATAGATTGTACTCGCCTCCTGCTTGAGTGCAAGGGAATTATCTCAATGGATGATGTAACTCCTTCGGCACAAGAACTTGTCGTCCATTGATGCTGCACGCTGCTCTGTCACATTTGCCAGATTGCGATATTTGCATTCCCAGCATGCCATGAGGACTGGGTGAATGAAACTCCTGTAATTACTACAACATGACTTCACTGAGACTGTATTAGAATTTGCCTTTCATCAGCCGCCAATTAATGTAACAGTTGCTATGGTGACTGTTGCTGTGGTAGCATAAAATCCCCCCAGGACCTCTCATTCATATTCTAGCACTAACCATTAATGAGGCTAGGTTATTGGAGGAAATGAGAGGCTTAGGGAAAAACCAAGTGATTAAGATGAAAATGCCGTTTTGCCCAACAAGCCTGTCCCCTGTAGGTCTGTCTTTCTCCGTGCACCTTGAGTGTATCACTGTATCCGTCCAGCGCATTCTCACTTGTCTGCCTCAAATGCATTTGAGCTACTTGCTTTGGTAGTCCTGGGAGGCACTGAGCATGTGTCACTGCCTTCGGGGTTCCAATCCTGCACCCATTGCCATCAATGACAAACTCCTTATTGAAAGTCAGTTGGTGCAGGATCCAGTCCATGGACATCAGTGGGACTGCAGGTACCAGCACACCTGTGGCCTATGTGAATTTCCTGTCCTTGATGTGAAATGCCCATGTATTCCTCATGTATGTTTAAAGCCATTAGATTATCTAATCTGATCTCCTGCAGAGCACAGGCCCTAAACTCCCGTTGAGTGATTTCTACTTCAGACCCCAAAACCTCCGACCAAGCTGAATCATATCCCTTAGAAAAACATCTTTAAAGACACCATGTGATAGAAATGTCACCACATCCCTTCGCAATCAGTTCCACTGGATAATTATCCTTACAGTTAAAGATGTAATCCACCAGTAGCAAGAATGACTCATCTTGTTTTGCTTTAGTTCTTTCATAATGCTTAATTCCTCTGTCTGGTGACCACTGAGTTCCCTCCTATCCAGTCACAACAAAGAATCGCCTCTGGATTCTCCTTCGTGCGCTCCCACACAACGTGGGAAATGCATCTTAAAAACTGAGATCCTCTCTGGTCTCCATGTGTATCAAGTAGAGTTAGGCACAGCAGTTTGGGATAGCTGGAAAAAGCAATGCATTACCCTGGCTGACCAGCCTTCTGCAAATGTGCCAGGAGGGATGCAGGGAAATGAATGACACAGGATCAGGTCAGGCTGTAACAGCAATTAATTGGAACTTATATGTAAATTCAACTCCGTTGCCTCAGGGTTAAACAGGGACTATGGATTTTTTTCTCATTACAACAGGTGATTTGACCTCACCTTCCTCTATGTGCTGTTCCCCAGTGTTTGAATCCTAACACCTATTTTGATTTGCTGTTACAGCCTGACCTGATTGTGTGTCATATATTTGCCTGCATTTAATTTCCTCCCATTCTGTAAATTCCCCATCTTCAAAGCATCTGACGAAGTGGGATTTTCTCCCACGAAAGCTCATGCGATTAATAAATTTGTTAGTCTTTAAAAGTGCCACAAGACTCCTTGTTTGTTTTGCTGACCAAGACTAACACAGCTACCCCTTTGGAACTTGTTCTAGAGAGGTAGCTGTGTTAGTTTGGTTCAGCAGAAAAACAAGGAGTCCTGTGGCACTTTTAAAGACTAACTTCAGAGCAAGGTGGTGAATCAAAGTTGCCCACAGTTACAATTTACAGTTTTCCGTATCTGCACACATATACATTCAGAACCACAGCCTGTATCCCTATTTCATAATGATTATCCAGTTCAGAAAATTACAGCCTCTCATAAAAGACCTCACTCAACATATTTTTCTAATACAATGACATAATATACAGTCAGCTGGCTTCACTGCTTATTTGGGGGCCTTAAGCCCTCTGTTCTCCCCTTGGGATGCCTGGACTGTCTGTCACAAGGACGTGATCATATAAAATTAGATGACACTGTAATATATGATCACAAGTGGACAGAGTTAAGGCTGGTAGTGTCCTCTGCAATTTGGCGTTTCCTTGTGTCCAAGTGCTCAACTGTGCAACATTTGTGCAGTTTTTGGTAGGTTACTTTCATGTCTAGCGAGGCACTTTGCATTGTGTTTCATATTCAACGGGGTTGAGCTGAGGCTGATGGGGCTAGGATATTGCCTGTTGCTGGGGATGGCGGCTGGAGAGTGAGAGAGAGGGAGCCCATATGCACGTGACAGAGCTTTATTGATTTCTACCTCTGCCCGGCAGTATCACTTCAGCATACCTGCTGCTGGTAAATTATATACGATTCTTCTATCAGGAGGAGGTTCAGATTCATCTCCTGGATGATTCATCACATAATTTATTTGCACTTTTCTATGTTGAATGTTATCACTAGGAAAACCAAACCATTCACACATTCATGGCTAATGGGGGGCTATTAGACCATTGTGCAGCCCTGCAGTGGGTATACTGTGTAATTATGGCAGTGACTGGGGAGCTAATGGCTGAGGTTAAATCAATTTTGCCTTAAAAATGTATTTCACACAAAGCAATTATTTCAAAGCAGTGACCAATTCTAAATACATAGCATGTAATCCCTCCAGCTCACTGATGTGAAAACATACTCCTTTAATCTGAGTAGGTGTGACATCTTTTAAATTTATTTTGGCCCAGTAGGAGAAAAAGTGGTTACTTTTCACTTGTGAAAGGAGTGATTGAAAACAGCAAGTGATGAATCTTATTATTCACACAGACACAGTTCAGCTCCAAGTAAGGTCGCCAATCATAACAAAACTCACTTGGCTACTCTGAAGATCACACCTAGAAACACCATTCACACAGTGAAATACAGGCACATTTATATAACCAGAATTGCATTCTCGAGCATGGAATGCAAAGAAAACAGGCCACGCTTCATGTTGTTGGAGAAGGTTAATAAAAATTAAAGAGAAGAAATAGTTAGGGAACAAACAATGGGAAGTGTCTCTTGGGTGATAAGTGAAGTGGGCTTAAAAATTTCGTATAAATAAATGTTGATGTAGTACATGTTGTGTCTGGGCAGCACCAAAGCAGATCACATATATTATGAACAAGAATATGGGAATATTTGTCAAAAATAACTAGGGTTTTTATTTGTGTTCTCTGGAAATAGGAAGACTGATTTAGTACACCAAAGAAGGAAAAGAACTGCTGAGGATTTGTTTTGTTGTGTTTATTATTTTCTGGGGGTTCTCTTATAGCTGGAAAATGAGTGGTAATGCAGATCTATAGGAGACATATCAGACTCTCTAAGGAAGAAAAACTCTGTGGCTATGTCTATCCTTAGAAAGATAAATTGACCTTATTAAGTTGACTTAGAGAGTCTACACTAGATTCTTAAGTTGACTGGCTAGGCTCCCCAGGCTAGGGGAACTGCAGCTCTCGGGGACAAGGGGACCCTAACAAGAAGGAAGCCACCTGTGGCTTCCCTCTGGGACAGCCAGCCACACACGGCTGGCTCTCCCCGGGACCATCTGCTCGCAGCTTCCCTGTCCCGAGGAGAGCCAGCCATGCGCGGCTGGCTATCCCCGCCCGGGACAAGCCGCTCGCAGCTTCCTTGTGACAGGGACAGCCAGCTGCACCCACCAGGGACAAGCCACGAGCGGTTTCCTTGTCCCTGGGGGGAGCCCTTGTGCCTGGTGGAGCTGCGGCTCCCTTCTACCGGAGAGAAGGGCTCCCCCAGACCTAGGATGACCTAGGGCACTTAGATCGACTTAGGGCTACTCCCCGTCTTCACTGGCTTAAGTTGACTTAATAAGGTGGTGTTATTAAGTTGACTTAAGCTTTCCTTAAGAAAGAAAGAAAGAAACCTCATGAGGTTCAACAAAGACAAGTGCAAAGTCCTACACTTAGGATGGAAAAATCCCATGCACTGCTACAGGCTGGGGACCGATCGGCTAAGTAGCAGCACTGTAGAAAAGGACCTGGGGGTTATGGTGGACGGGGAGATGAATATGAGCCAACAGTGTGCCCTTGTTGCCAAAAAGGCCAATGGCATATTAGGCTGCATCAGTAGGAGTATTGCCAGCAGATCGAAGGATGCGATAATTCCCCTCTATTTGACACTGGTGAGGCCGCATCTGGAATACTGTGTCCAGTTTTGGGCTTCCCACTACAAAAAGGATGTGGAAAAATTAGAAAGAGTCCAGCGGAGGGCAACAAAAATGATTAGGGGGCTGGGGCACATGACTTATGAGGAGAGACTGAAGGAACTAGGCTTATTTAGTCTACAGAAGAGAAGACTGAGGGGAGATTTGATAGCAACCTTCAGCTACTTGAAAGGGTGCTCCAAAGAGGAGGGAGCTAGGCTGTTCTCGATGGTAACAGAGGACAGAACAAGGAGCAATGGTTTCAAATTACAGCTGGGGAGGTCGAGATTGGATATTAGGAAAAACTTTCTCACTAGGAGGGTGGTGAAGCATTGGAATGGGTTACCTAGGGAGGTGGTAGAATCTCCATCTTTGGAGATTTTTAAGGCCCGGTTAGACAAAACCCTGGCTGGGATGATTTAGTGGGAGTAGTCCTGCTTTTTAGCAAGGGGTTGGACTAGATGACCTCATGAGGTCTCTTCCATCCCTATGATTCTATGACTTAAGGAACCGCTTAAGTCAACTTAATAGAAGCCCAGTGTGAAAGGGGAATAGTTTAGGTTGACTTAAGCCTCCTTAAGTCGACCTAACTTGTAGGTGTAGACGCACCCTGTGAGTCCCAGCTTCAAGGGCAACTTTGTCAGATGCCAGAGTGGAGAAAACTTACACTGAAAACAAACTTACAGTAAGGGAATAAAAGACAAATCCTGTGATTACATTTCACTGCATCAGGTCAGATTGCTTCAGCAAATCAAACAACTAGAACTAACTATCTAGAACTAGACTAACACAGCTACCCCCTTGGAACTTGTCAACATGCAAGGCACTGAATACAGCTGTATGAAGTGGAAATCCATGCTGAAGCAATCTGACTTGATACAGCAAAATGTAATCACAGGATTTATCTTTCGCTCCCATACTGTAAGTTTGTTTTCAGTGTAAGTTTTCTCCACTCTGGCTACTGACGAAGTGGGACTTAGCCCACGAAAGCTCATGCAAAAAATAAATTCGTTAGTCTTTAAAGTTCCACAAGACTCCTCTTTTGTTTTGCTCAACTAGACAAACAAGGCTACCCCTTTGGAGCTTGCCATTTTCAAGAGTTTCCTTATCCAAGAAATCAACCATCTAAGAGAGAATCTGATCCTATCATTTAAAATAACACAGAGCTGAATCCTGCATCCACACTAGGTAGAGTTACAGCTCTTTAACTGCACTAGTGTAGTTGAAAAGGTACAACTCCTACCTACCATTCCTTAGAATCATGAATTCTATCATGTCATGGTCACATTCAACCAAGCTGCCTTCCACCTTCAACGTCTCAACCCAAACCTCCCTGTTTATCAGAATCAAATCTAGAATACCTTCTCCCCACCTGGAAACCTTTTCTAATGTCTGTACTAAAAATTTGTCTCCAAAGCATTGCAAAAAGTTGTTGGATAAGTAGTGCCTGCTATATTACTTTCCCAATAGATGTCAGGGTAGCTGAAGTCCCCCACCATCACCAAGTCCTGTGCTTTGGATGAGTTGTTTAGAAAAAACCTCATCCATCTCTTTTTCCTTTTATCTGGTCTATAGTAGATGTGACATCAACCTTGTTTTTAAGCCTTTGTCCTTATGCATAGACTTTCAACAACTCTGCCCCCCACTTCTAGGTCAACTGTAGGGCAAATATCTACATCGTTGATATATGACATCATCTTTTCCCTTTTTTTCCTCTTGCCCGTGCTTCTGGAACCAACGGAAACCTTCTATGTCAATATTCCAGTCATGTTAATTATCCCACTAAATTTCTGCAATGCCAGCTATGTCGTAATTGTGACTATTCACTAGCTTTTCTAGTTCTTTCTGTTTATTCCCTATATTTCTTGCATTAGTTTACAACCATCTAAGATGTTTATTAGCTTTCTCCTTAGTATTCCCTTTTGTCTCTGCTGTGATTGCCCATGTTCCACCCAGATTCCAGTCCTACACCCAGGTCTCTGTGTTCTGGACTTATCTGTGGGCTTTGTCTCCTGCCCCCAGCAACCGGACTGTAACTAGGACAGGATCAGTAGAGCAGTGACTGTCCCTCCTGTCCCAAGGGCTCTGTCAAGTCCTCCAGGAGCCATGGGATTTGCTTTTCTCAGTGTGTGTATTTCTCTTTTCTTTTAAAAGTCCATCCCCTCCTGCTGGAAGTCTCAAATCCTAATACCATTCATTCTTCCGCATTATCAACACTACCAAGCGTTCATAAACCATGGATCGTGGGCCTGCCCAAATGATGGGACTGATTTAAAAATCACAAGGTTTTAAACAACAGGAAATGCTGGGTTCTTTTTCTTTGCTTTCTGAGCCATAGGGGTGCATTTGGGTCCTATTTTCAAGATACTTCCGTAGCCAGGAGGGGTAGGACATTTCTACTTGACTCCAGGAACTGTGGCTTTATGAAAAAGAGAGGGTATTGCAAGACTTGATTCAAATCCTGAGAGCTGGCAGTGCAGCTCACATTTGCTAAGGACTATCACATTTTACATGTTTGTACAGCACCTCACCCCATGCTGAAGCCTTATGAGGCCACTGCCATCAACATGCAATAAACCTTGTGTATTCAGCCTTTCATCCCAAAGGATCTCATGCACCATGGATTCTGCAGTGGCTTTTGAGCCTCAGCCCATGGTAAGAAGGTCAGGAGGGGCTCCCCGGTGGAAGCCGCATCCAGAGGCATTGCACCTGATGTATGCCAGATGCTGTACAGGCGTGGGAGAAGAAAAGCAGCAGCTGGCAATAGGGAAGAGGAAGTCAGAAAGGAGAAACCTGTGGTAGAGATGATTACAGGATTCAATGGCACAGGTCTGGCAGCTCTTCCGTTAACAGCAGTGAGGTGGCAGGAAAGCAATTTAACGCAATCAGTCAGTTAATTGCAATATGCTGCCAATCCATCAGCAGTCCCGAGAGGTGTGAGGCTGGACACCAGTGTCATTCCTCACTTGCAGACCTCCTGCCTTCCAGCCGTGGCAACTGGAGGGACATTCTTCACAGGTTTCTCAGTGCTGCATTTGTTCAGTGATGCTAGCAGTGTGTGGGTGTTCTCCTGGCAACAGGCTGCCAGCTACCACCGTGCTTTAGACCTGCTCTGACATGGGCCCATATCCTCAAAGGGATTTAGGTGCCTAACTCCCACATATACCTTTGAGGATCCAGGCCCTAGCATGTCAAAGTCCAGTGGTCTCTCTGCACTGGGGCTCCCAGGTTGGCTACCACAAGCGGTTTGTGAAGCTTTCCACCCCTGCTCTCCACCAGATCACACCCCCTCCCTAAACCCCACCCAGGCCCCCGACTGCAGGTGCTGCATGGGTTTCTGGCTGACTTCCTCCTATCCCATCCTTCCCCCATCTACCCTCCACACTCTCCTCCCAGCAGGAGCTGCAGCCTATGTGTGGAGGTGCAAAAAGGCAAAAACTGGGTCAGCATGGGATGGGGGCCACCATAGGATGATTCACTCAGCCTGTTCCTCCCTCCCCAAATGATTGGGGGCAGACCCAAGCATTGGGGGGGGGTACATTAAACAGACCTTCCCCCGGAAGTATGGGAGAGACACAGGAAGTTTGCAGGAGGAAAGAGGGGTGCAGACAGTCACGGAGAGGAGGTGAACTGGGGGAAAAGCTCCATCTCCCAGCAGAAAGACCTGGTGGGTGGCTGGGTAACCTCCCTCTGTCTTGCGCCTGAGCTGAATGCTCACACATATTACTTCCTGCCCTGGTGCCAGGGGCGTTGATACATAGGAAAAGATTCAGCGCACAGGCCCCCAAGCCCACACCCCTTAGACGTGGGCCCGCAGCACTTGAGTGGGGAGGCATAGGCAGAGTTTGACCCTTTAATTGGGGGGGGGGGGAGCCAACATGGTGGTCCATGAATCCCAGCCCTGCCACTTCTGCCTGAAGCCACACCCCTTCCTCCTCCCTCCCATTACAGACCTGTCCTGATGAGTTGCCTGACTCTGAGCACCAGCCACCACTAGAGACCACTGGCCAGAGGCCAGACCTGCCTGGCAGCTGCAATGCTGAAGTGCCCCAGCACCAGTGGGGCTGGGGTGGGGAGTGGCCAAAGCTCCCCTGGATTTCATGCCCCAGCACTGCACTGCCGCAATCCACCCTGTCCCCAGGCTGGCTGGTCTGACCCAGCCTCCGGAGCACTGGCCCTCCTTCCCACAGGCTGGCTTATAGCCAGTCAGCCCGCCAACTCACTGGGCTGGCCAAGCCACCCTAGGCAAAATAAGGGAAACAGTTGCTCCACTTCTGCAAGGGCACCATTTCAGATTTTAGTAAGGTGGGGCATCTTTAACCGTGATTCCAGGGACTACTTAGGCACCTGAAACCTCTAAGGGTTCCCCCATTTTATGCAAATATAAGTTAGAAATTTAGCTGACATGAGTACTGTACCTAATCCCTATCTAAAGAAAAGAAAAACCCCAATTAAGCCACATTTTAAGTTTTTGTAAATCTAGAACAATTAGATGGGACAGGAACTGAAGCCACTGATTCCTTCCGACCCTGGCAGCAAACAGCCCAGTGTCTTGAGCTGTCTCTGCCTCAGCATGCCAAGTCTCAGGGCAGTAATGGCATCACCCTGTGTGCGGCCGGGTCTGAGCCAGTTCTCCCAGTGGGAGCGTTCTGCACACGCTGAATCTCATTACTGACACATGCCATTTCAACTTTGTCAGTTTGATTTCCAAACCAAGTGTTAAAACTTGGAGCAGTATCTCTGGCCTAAAAGTTTGATTTGTCATTGATCTAACATTGCCGAGGCCAGCATTCTGCTTCCTTTTGTTCACTTGGAGCAAGCACTCATGGGGTTTCCTTTTGCCGCCTTTTTTTCTCATTTATTTTCATTCATAAAAACATCAATTCCACCCTCCCAGAATGTTTGTGTTCCCAGAATGGATTTCCTCCAGCCCCCACAAAAGCCAGGCAAGCCTATTTCTCTCTCTTGTGGTTTGGGAAACCTCTTGTCCTCATGGGCTGCTTCTTCTTACGGCTGAGGTAGCGAATGGTATTTTGGAATGAAGAGAGACTGCGTGGTTTTCCATCACCTGCATTTCCATCAGTCACAGTTTTGATATATCCATAAAAATAAAAGGGCTATCTGAGAGTTCCAAGAGACCCCAAGCACCTCAAAGAACAAAAGTCTGGTCACTGCACCAGGACAGAACAAGTGAGGGTCACAAACATGAGAGGACATAAGGATCATTCACATAGCCAGGCACTTCCACATCCTTGACGACTCTGCTACTTTTAAAAAATCACCTCTCTTCTCATTGGAGGATTCAGGAGTGGCAGAAGGGACATGACTTGGGGCTTAAACTGATCTCAAACTAGTAGAGATGAGGATGAGACATATCACAAGGGGCAGAATGCCCCACAATTACCTAATGCAAGGTTCTTACACCTTCCTCTCGAGCCTCTGATGCTGTCACTGTCAGAGATAGGACACTGGGCTAGATGAACCTTGGATCTGACCCAGTAGGACCATATCTATGTTCCAGACACATCTGATTTGCAATGTGGGGCACAGATGTAAAAAGACCACATCTGTGGTGTCATCTCCTCCCCTTGTTCCAACCATAATGGAGGTGAGCCAACAGCTAGAGAGGGCAACCAATTCTGTTTTTTTGTTTTTGTTTTTAAAGGAAAAGAAAGAAAGATGCAACCATACTCATGAAAGAGCTCTTGGCCATCCAGAATCAGGTATATTGGAAAAGCACAGTGAACAGCTCTTCATCTTTGACTGCTGGTCTCCACCCATGAATGGTTATGAGTCAATAACACTATAAAGCTTTGGACGAGAACAAAAGCAAGAACTTCCCTTGTAATTGCTAGCACCTGGATTCTTGTGTATTTATATCCAAGGCCAGAAAGTGGGCAGTAACAACGGCCAAATCCTGTTCATCTGACTGAGCTGTTGTCTCATGGGAGCAAAAGGAATGCCCAGGATATTCCCACTGAGACATCCAAAGGTGGTGAAACTGGGAATGCTTAGTTAAGCACTGGCTGGGATACACGTGGTTCAATCTGGAAATGCTAGATGTACTCTTGGGCATGGGAAACCTGAAGTGAAACCAAAAGCTTGACATGTTCATTTATAGGTAAAAAGCTAGGATTTTTTTCTAGCACCACTTTTACATAATTTTCTTGGTGTAATATACATTATAAATTGCTATATCTCAAGTATGATGAGAAGATATATGATGATGGGGCCTAATTAGCTGTTACCACTCAAGAAAGAGATCTGAGAGTCACAGTGAATAGTTTTCTGAAAACATCTACTCAATGTGCAGTGGCAGTCAAATAATCTAACTGAATATTAGGAACCATAAGGAAAGAGATTCATAATAAGATAGAAAATATCATATCTCTATGTAAATCTATGTATACAGCATGATGTTCTGTTCACTATCTCAAAAAAAGATATATTAGAACTGGACAAGGTACAGAGAAAGGCAACAAAAATGATTAGGGGTATGGAAAAGCTTCCATATGAGGAAAGATTAAAAAGAAAGGGTCTGTTCATTTTAGAAGAAAGACAATTAAGGGGGGATATGAGAAAGATCTGTAAAATCACGAATGGTGTGGAGAAAATGAATACGGAAGTCTTATTTACCCCTTCTCATAACACAACAACCAGGGTCACCCAATAAGTTAAATGGGCAGCAGATTTAAAACAAACAAAGAAGTACTGTTTCACACAGTGCTCAGTCAGCCTATGAAAGTCGCTGTTAGGAGATGTTGTGAAGGCCAAAGTATAATTTGGTTCCGAAAAGAATGAGGTGAGTTCCTGGAGGGTAGGTCCATCAATGGCTATTACCCAGGATTGGCAGGTATGCAAACCATGATTTGGGTGTCCATAGCCTCTGACTGCCAGAAGCTGGGAGTGGACAACAGGGGATGGGTCACTCAATAATTGCCCTGTTCTGTTCATTGCCTTTGAAGCACCTGGCACCCGCTACTGTTGGAAGACAGTATTCTGGGGTAGATGAACCATTAGTCTGACCCAATATGGGCCATTCTTATGCTCCCTGAATGGAAAGCCATTATCAGAGGAGATTGAAAGCCTGTAAACTAGTGTAGTTTTCACAGTTGTGCTCTGCTTTTTTAAGGTAACGCAGTTGTTTCGATATTGAGGACAATGTAGAGTGTTAGAACGAACTCCTACGACAGATGGATGTGGGCAAATCCAATTAAATTCACTGTTTGCAGCCAATCATTCAGCCGGCAAGGAATAGTGACAATTTTCACAAAACATGCTGCAAGGGAACATGTAGAGCTGTTCTATTAAAGTATACATTCTGGGGCTTGTCTTGCTAAGTCACACACCAGCCGTTAGGAAGGCACATGCCAAGTGAAACTAGGTGCTCCTGAAGATCATGGCACTTGTCACCTGTTCTCCGGTGCAGGGGGAAGCTTAAGGATTGTGTTGAAATTGTGTTTAGGAAGAAGAGTGTGGCAGCTCCTCAGATGAGTAGCTTAGTTGCCCCAAGGGATTTATTTTCCATTCAGTATACTGGATCAGTTGACCCAACGCCAGCCAATCACAGAGCCTTCCTCCGTAAGTGACGGCGAGAAATGCCTGATCTCTCAAAATGAATCTAGCAAATGCTTCTCCCAGGAAATGAGTAAAGGCTGCAGCTTTGCTCCAGTGCCTGTGAGTCAGGTATGAGTCATATCTGCCTTGAAGGGCAGATGGATGTGCATTGCTGATAAATGAATGAAGAGCACAATGTTTGGGATTAAAGGTTATCCCCGGAAGGAGAAGCTAAAAAAAAGCAATATGTCCTGAACCTGTTCTGCGACTGACAGAATGTATTTGATGGAGTTACAGAGCTGTCATCTTTTTCTTTGAATTTTCACCCTGTCAGTAATAATTCACAACAGAGAAAAAACATCCACGTTAACAGAAGCAGAGAATATCTGTATTTACATCAACTTGATGGGCCTTCTCGGAGACAGTGCTGCACTTACCTAAGAATATTGTGTATTTTATCACTTTTGTATTTTCACAACTTTATTGAACATCTGGATACAAATTAATCTTTGACCTACCAAATTTATAGTGTAGAATAGCCGGTAACAGAACTCCATTGACTAATTCATGTTTTAAAAAATTGAGAAGTACTGTTATCATCCAAAACGTTTCCTCTGTAAAATATGCCAGATTAAAAAGTCACCCATATACAAGATAGAAATACAATAGAAATGTTTAACAGGGAGGATAGTTAATCACTGGGACAGCTTGCCCAGGTATGTGATGGATTCTCCTTCATATGGAGTCTTTATACCAACACTGGGTGTCTCTGTAAAAAAATTAATCATAAATTATGAGGCACTATGCAGGAATTACAGAGTGACACTCTTTGGCCTGTGGTGCTTCAGGAGTTCACATCAGAGGTGCATAACGGTTCCTTCTGGCTTTAAAAATCTATGAATCTCTGGGAAAAGAGCAACTCCACAACATACAATTTATTTATAAACCGAGCTACAGAAGAACAGGTCTCACCTATTTAGATAGCCGTGTTTGACTCAAATACTCAGTGATGGCTGAGCTGGTATCCTCTTTGGCTATGTCTACACTGGCAAGTTAGGTCGACTTAAGAAGGCTTAAGTTGACCTAACTTAGTCCCTGTCCACACCAGGCTTTCATTAAGTCAACTTAAGAAATCCCTTAAGTCGACCTAATGAAAGCTTAGGTCGACTTAGTAAGACCTGACGGTTAGGTTGACCTAACCCTCCTTTAGGTCAACCTAAGCACAGTGTGGACGTTTAAGTCCACTTTATTAAGTCGACCTAAGGGCAGTTAGGTCAACTTAACAAAGTGGACTAAGTCCATGTCCATGGAAACCACTTTGTTAAGTTGACTTAAAGGTCGACTTTAAGTCGACTTAAAGTCGAACTTATTAAGTCGACTTAACAAAGTCGACCTAACTTCTTCTAGTGTAGATATAGCCTTTGAGTCTATACATCCACAAAAGGGAGTTCGGTGTTCAGGAGGGTTGGAGGTGGGAGCAGTGAAATTAGCATTAATTGTGCTTGATTTAATGTAGGGAATCTTGCCCTAATGTAGCAAGATGCTGCTTTTCACATCATGACATGTTTACCATTTGGAGGTTCAGCTAGTTATTTGCAACACGTGTTTGTGCTGTAGATGCTAAAACTAATGGTATGTCTTAGGGAAATCTGGCATGGCCTCCTCTCACAACTCAACATCCTATGGAAAGCAAACATGGACACCTGTTCTCTTTACATTACTATGCATTGCTGCTGTGCTCAGCAATCCTGTGGCTCAGAAATGCACCATGTAGCTAACCCACTGCTCTTCAATTTGCAAATCACTGGCTGTATTATTAGTAGGGGGCAGCACCCACTGTGCAAACAACCGTGCCCCTATATCAGAGAGCTCACAATGTAAACATTCCCTCCAGCCAGCCCAGAGAGGTTTTCCTCTCCCATTCACTGTGGGGATGACATTGCTTTGGACAGACATGTGCAATATGGTTAGATTTTCTATGCTCATCATCCTGGAAAGGGCTGGAGACTGGCTTTTTTGTCTTGGCCGGTAGATCTCATCAACAGTTTTGCAAGGCTGATTTAAGCAATTACTAATGCTGCTCATTAGGCACCCGAGTGAACTGCAACATTTCTGAAGTCTGCCTTGCTCTCTAGGGCTATGTCTATACTCAGGGATTTAAGTCGACTTAAATAAGTCGACTTTAATAAGTTGACTTTAAATCGACCTTATTAAGTCGACTTGGAGAGTCCACACAGGACTCCTAAGTCGACTTAAAATGGGCCTTACTAACTCAGGGGTTAAAGTAAGCTGGAACGCCATTCCGGGCCCCACAAATTTTGCCGGCCAGCGTTCTGGGGCCCAGGAAACCAGAAAACTCTGGTGGAACACATGTTCCGCTCTGCCTTGCAGGCAGACTGCTGCTCAGTTGGGAGCAGCGGCTGCCAGCAGGACGGGGGAGTTTTCAAATCTCCCACCCTGAGCATGCTCCAAAAGAGCATATTCAGGGCAGGAGCAGCCTCCTGGCTAGTGCCACTCCGGATGCCCCTGCAACTCTCCGGCCAGGTAAGTTAGAGGGGCCATGTGGGGGAGTGCTGGGGAGCTGAGACTGGGATGGCTGGGTGGGCTGGAGAGCCAGTGGGGGCCGGGCAGGGCAGGGAAGCAGTGTCCCCTCTAAGGTGCGCGGGTGCACGGCCGCGCAGCGGCCATTGCACACCCGCACAGGCTTCCAGGACCCCCACGCAGCCCGGCAGAGGACGGCTTCCAGCTCCTTATAAAATTGGCATGTAACTAGCACTCCCTGGCTTTCTGGTAGTTCAGCCTCAGCTCCTTCACCTTGGCTCAGAACTGCAACATGTCCCTCTCATAGCCTTTCTCCACCAGGGCATGAAAAATCTGGCCATAAGTGTCAAAGTTCAGTCTGCTGTCACGTAGCTGTGCCTGCACAGCGGACTCTCCCCAGATGCTGATCAGGTCCAGCAGCTCCCCTGTGCTCCAGGCGGGAGAGTGTTTGCTGAATGAAGCTGCTACTGTATCCTGGGAACAAGGCACACTTGCTCTCCATGCTGAACAAACAGGAAGTGACAACAGGAAAAATTCAAAGATACCCAGGACTTACAAAAGGGAGGGGCTAGTTGTGTCAGAGCAGCGGAGTGCAAGCGGAAGACCAGAGTGGTCAGGCTTGGCATTCTGGGATATTTCCAGGGACTACTTACTGTGGCAGAAAAAGGAGTCAGTGTACACACACACGTCCTTTTGCGCAAAATCACTTGCATGAAAGGCGCTATAAGTCTCACACAGATGGCATTATTGTTGCATCGAAACAGGGCACTTTTGATGCCAACACCAGCCTTCAGGTGTGTACGGTGGGCTTGTTTTGATGCAAAAAGTCAAATTTTGGTTCAAAAACTCACTAGCTTGTACAAAACCTCAGAGACGCACGTCAGTCATGTCTGCGGCTCTCTCGGGGCCAGAACAAGAGACCCTTGGGCTGCTCTGACGTGCAATTATCAAATATTGGCTCTTCTCTAACTGTTCAGCAAGCACATACTCCTCCTAGCTTCCACAGAATCATTGGAAAAACAGTCACATGCACCCAGGCTGGCTCAGACCTACTCCTGGCCTCTGCCATCATAAAGCCACTACACTTCATGTGATGCATTTCCCCTTTCCCCTGCCCCATGCATCCCTCACTCCCAATGCAGCACTGGTTTTAAGAGCTCTAACCAACTCCTTACATTGGCACTCCAGACCGACACGTCCCTGAACAGGAACAGGGATGGAGACAAGGGCAATTTGGTTCATAGCTAAGGTTGCTTTGTGGGAGAGCTGGAAAGTTCACAGCAGTTGGGACTATTCAGACCTTTTGCATTTAACACAGATGTAAAAGTCTGGAGGGGCCATCAGATCATCTTGCCTGGCCTTCTGTACAACACAGGCCAGAGAATTTCAACTTGGCTTAAGCATCTCTTCCAGAAAGGCATCCAGTCTTGACCTGAAGACTTAAAGAGCTGGAGAATCCCCCACACCTGGTAGTTTGTTCTAATGGATGATCAAAATGTGGGCCTTATTTCTAATTGGAATTTCTTTGGCTTTTACGTCCAGCCACTGGTCCTTGTTCTCCCTTCTTTGCTAAATTAAAGAGCCCTGGAGTAGCTGTATTTTCTCCCTGGGGATGGAGACAAATGTTTCTAATCCCAGTGCATGCTGACAACTGCCTGCTTTCTCCTCTAGACTGGCCTGGCACAACATGATCCTGGCCACACAGCATTCTCCGAAAGATCATGGGAGAAGCAGTGAGGCTGACTTGAAAAGTTATTCAGAAACAGAAAAATCCAGAAGTATTCTAGTCTAAAGCAACTTCCAAAGGCAGATGATGTACTTCAAGATGGTGAATAATCGACCTCAGCAGAGGAGGAAGAAAAAAATAATCTGTTCTTCCCTCTGGCTAACTCCACTGTCCTGGGAGGTTGCTCTTCTGAGTCATTCAGAAAGTAATTTTCTAAACGCTACTCTCTGACTTGGTTACATAGCTCTTCTTTCACATAGAATTTAAATGACCTCTCCGGCTCTTGTCACACAGTTTCAGAGTCTTCCATCTGTTGCAATTGCCCGAATCAGGAACAATCGTAGCTCTCTCTTGGCTAACGCGAGTCACGCTGCTTGTAATCTCTGTTTTATTTATTTATTTTTCAGTCTTGCTGATACACCACAGTGTTAATAAAGCCAGGCCTGGATTTGACCTTGGCAGTCACCTGCATATTATTTTAATCTGAAGTTTATCCTACTTATGGCAAAAGTGAGCAATGTAAACTTTTTTAGAAAAAATAACGAGCACCAAATAATAGATAACTCGTTCAATATTTTTAATTTCCTTCTATCAGACATTTGGTTTCCAATACATACAACTGAAGCACTAGGAACTGTAACAAAAATAAAAGGTAAAGCAGCATCTTGCTTTATAACAGGTAGAACTGTTTGTCTGAACAGTTTTTCCATAGCACCCATAGCTGAAGTATTTAAGTACTTCCCAGGTACAACATCATAGCTGCCTGGCCAGTTTCTAGTGCATTCCTGGAACTTCCTGCTGTTTGTGGTGTGCATAAGTGTGTATAAACTGTGTAAAGCTATTTTTGAATGATCAGTCCCATGACGGCGAGAGGTTTGCCAAGGAGGAAGCTCTGGCAGCATGCCCTGTAAGTGGGCAGACTCCAAATTAGTCTCATTTTGTTTGGGAACTAATTCCACAGCCAGGCACCCTCTATCAAAAGCTTTTGGCATCTGGTTCTCACATGCTTCATCCTGGACTCTGTATGATACATTGCCTTGACAATGCAGCCATTCTTGACAGGTCATGGGTGGAGATGTGATCATTGATGTACCTGGTGTGACCTATTGCTGGTGCTGAAGTTGAGAACTGAGGTCTTGAACTGGAAATGGAAGCAAAGTGGTAACCAGTCGAGAGTGGGGCGGGAGGACGCGTAATATGTGCCAGGTGTCCTTTTAATGCTTCCACTTCAGTTCCAGATATGGGGATTTGCAGAGGTGGTGAATGAGAGAAGGGGAAGAAGGGGAAACATTTTTTTGCAACAGCTTCCTCCTGGCTATCTAGGCTTAATGGTGGTCTGAACACAGCTCACTTTGACCAGGGAGCAGATGTGTTTGATCAAAGGAAATTTACATTCCTTTACACTTTGGCGGGGCAGAGGGTGTGTGTGATGCATTTTCTTTTCCTCCATCTTGCTCCTGCACCTGCTTTTTTGGAAAAGAATCTCTTTGTAATTCCAAATGTTAGCAGCTTTGAGACTCTCTTTTAGACTCGAGTGTATGCATCTGGACCAAGCATGTTCCAGGGTACTGCAGCCAGGGACAGGAGAAGAGATTGTGGGACTATATGTAGTGCATCCTGCCTACAGGATATTTGGTCAGACATATAAGTCAGGGAGCTGCTCATCTGCCTCCTTGGCTGATAACAGCTGACAGCTGTCAAGCAGGAAGGATGAAGGGGAGAGGAGAGTGACAGAACGAGAAAGGAAGATGGGACTGAGAAAATATGCTGATGGTTTTGCTTATATCGTCTCAATTCCAAATATTTGTGTGATGAATTAAAACCTGAAATGGTGTTTAGCAAACTCTGACTGCCACGGCAAATTAACAGCAAACTCTAAGCGGTGCTTCTTTTAGAATGTAGGATGTTGTATCAACAGAAACATCTGATGATCATTACTGCTGATCTTCCCAGCCTGTTTGCCAAAACATTCCTGAACTCAGCACTCCAAGCTCTCCACCGGTGTAATTACGTGTGAGGCTGCGGTCTGTGTTGTACTCCTATCACTCATTGACACTGCATTCATTACAGCTGGTGTTGCTAGCACCAGTGATGTCTGTCACAACCCAGGGCTGGAGCTCTGAACAAAGTAGCAACCTTCAGATATAAGTGAACTTCAGTCCTCCTGAATATGTGCTCTGGAAAATGGAGTTCAATTTGACTTGCCATCTAGACATGATTACCTTTTTCTGGTCAGTGAAGCTAGTGAAATAATAATTTGTGGCTATTCCTGTAAGAACGTTCTTTACCTCTGACCTCTTCATCACTCTCCTTTAGGGCATGTACACACTACAGACTTGTCCTGCAAAAAGTTGTTGTGGGACAAGCAAAGCGTCATAATTGTAATGCTTTCCCCCGTCCACACAGTACTCCTTCTAATGAAAAGGAGCGTTCACACGCTCCTTTGAATTTTCGTTAGAAGGAGCAGTGCATGGTTGGCACCTAGCCCACCATGCACTGCAGGAGCCAGCCTTTGAGCTGGCAGTGGGGCTCAAGGCTTCTCGGGTCCCTAGCAGTAGCTGCAGCGCTCAGGACCCGAGAAGTCGGGGCGGCAGCTATAAAGCAGCCGCCTGGGGTCCCGAACGGCTGGGGATGCCGATAGGGACCCAAGAAGCCCGGGTGGCAGCTTTAAAGCAGGGTTCCCAGGGTTCCTGGTGGCTCCAACAGCAGCAGAGTTCCTGTGGTAGGAGCTCCGCTACTTGTCAATTTCACTGCTCTGCTAGAGCAGTGAAATTGACAAGTATGACAGCTCCGGTGTCCCAGAGTGGTCTCCATTGGCACTCTGGGACATTTCCAGAGGCTGTCAACAGCGCAACAAGCGTACACACTGGCTCTACCATAGAACAGCTGTTCCGCGGTAAGCCTAACCACCCTCATTTAGGTGGTTTACCTGTTGCGCGGCAAGAGGGCTGTTGCCCCGCAACAAGCAAGATTGTAGTGTGTAGCTCTCAGCCTTATCACGCAGTAAAGCTCCTTACCGCGCAATAAGGCTACAGCACGTACAAGCCCTTATACACAGAGACACTCTCTAGTGGCTTCAACTGAGTTCCTCTAATTTACAGTGAAGTAGCAGAGACTAAAGCAACTGATGGCTTTTTGTGCATTTGTCAAGGGAAAGGGATACTTTTGCCCGTGAAAAAGCCTAATCAATTTGTAAAAATAGCAGCCCTTTTGGAGCGTTCAAGTGGAAGGGAACTCCGAGTCCTGTTAACAGAGACAGGTTTGCCTTTGTTTTCCACAGGAACAGGAGCAGGGTTGAGGCTCTTACTGAGATGACTCCCATGAATCAGATTTACTCTAGGGGAGTGACTAGCAGCAATGGACTTCTGTAATCTGAGCAGCGTTAATATCATTCTTCTTACTGGAGATAGTTTTACTGGTGACAAGATGGCAAGTGGTTTTTAACAAGGAGTTAAATACTGTTATTAAGCTCTGATCTAAATTTCCAAATGAGATTAAGGGCAGGTCTATACTTATAATGATGCATGGGTGCACTTATGTGAAGATGTTCCAACATCCAGGGGAATGCTTCTCCCATTGGTGTAGTTCGGAGGTCGGTAATCCAAAAGATAAGAAGAGCCGTTTTAAAAAATTCCTTCAATAACCAAGTGCTTTGAAAGCCACAATGGCTGGAGCCTCCTGGTGTGTGTTTGTGTGTGGGAGCTGGGCCAGAGTGCCTGCCACAGGGTCTCTCAGTAAGGGGGACCCCCGAACCAGGAGCAGGCCCCTTGCAGGGTCTCCCGGTGGTGGTAGTGGGGAGAGGGGCTGAAGCTGGGGCTTGGGCTGCCTGCAGGTCTCCCAATAGCAAAGCCAGAGTTAGGTATAGGCTCCTATGCAGTGAATGGAAGAGACAGGCACCTGAGAATGGAATCTACAAAATCCTGCTTCAATGACTATTTCAGTATGGATACACAGTGACAGCTTTAACTAGAGCACTGAGGAAGCCCCACACCCAACCAGTGGTTAAAGTATAATTGACGGGCCCCGGAACCCTCCTAATCTCCGGGCCCCCTTCCCGTATTGTCTGGGCCCCCTTCATGCACGTGCGGGCCCCAGCCCAGGTAGGAAGTTGCAACCAATTCTCAGTACCACATGTATCGGTTATCGCTCCATAAAAATATTTATAATTGTATATGGTATTTATGTCTATCGCAATTATTGTCACAAGCTAGCAAACACTGCATAACACAATAAGTATTGTGATTAACAATGGTGGGGCATAGGACCTGCCAGCAGCCAGGGCACACGGATTTTTCTATTTTTAGGGGCCCCAGAACTCTGGCCCCTCAAATCTGTGGCCTCGAAACTGCGTTCCGGTGCGTTCCCCCTTACTTTAACCCCTGGGTGGCTCCATTGCTCCTCTGCCCCAAGTGCCTCTTCTACAACCTTTTCCGTTCCCCTTGTATTAGGGGCAGCTGCCAAACTGTTTCTGAGTGTCTCACTCAGTCCCCTTCCCTCAGGGGCGACAAAGGACAAACAAACAAGGAAGACAACAGCTAAAGAAACCAAAGAGATGAGCAGGAAGGAAAGCACTGGGAGAAGCACACAGACATTATCTGAGGCCAGGAAACAGGAGGAACTTAGATTCTCAAACTGAAAATGGAAATGGCCCAAAGAAAAAGACTGAGTCATCAACTGCACTGAACAGAATGGGGCTAAAATAACACCATTTATCTGTATGCTCCTGCTGAGATTCTCTGAACGATGTCATGGGTACGAAGCAAAAAGCTGTTTGGGGGGAATGAGGGGGTTAATCATTCTATTTTCTGGATTTTATTCAGAGATCACCACACAGACAAAATTCAGAGCTGGGCCTAGATCTGATCTCCCAGACAGCAATGCCTAACGTGCTTTGCCTTGACTCCATGGAAGTTGTACCACTTCCTATGCAGTACTTCAGTACAAGACCCAGGCTCAGCCTCAGGGCCCATTTCTGCAATGGTAGGAATGGGAGTCACATGAGCTGGTCGGAGGGCAGAAGAACAGGTTGCTTGAAGTCAGGTTAAGTGCCCTGTCGCATCACAGCATGGGCACAGCAGGGAAAGCTAGTTACAGGGGACGTGACCCACGCTATCAAGCCCCCATGCTCACTGCAGGGAGCGTCCACTGTTGCGTGGCAGCAGAAAGAGCATCTGGTTCCTCCTAGGAATTGCCCTCATCCATTTCCAGCTGGGTCCAACAGAAACACACGCAAGGAGGCATCAGCTGCTGCCTGGAGGATAGCAGACGTCAGAGGCATCTTTTGCTAGATGTCCACAGATGTGGGCAGTGAGCAGAGAGGCAGGGCACCATGAGCTGGCCGAGAGGAGAGGTGACAGAGGGTTGTGGGGTGCAGAGTGGAGGGTAAGAGAGAATCAGTATGTGGCAGGGTGAACCCTTGGGGTGGGTGGGAGCAAGACCAGAGAGTGGGGCACTTTGGAGCGTGGGGGGGTTGAATTTGTTATTGGGGCTCTTTTGAACACTGTTACTCCTGGCCAGGAGATGTAAAGGAAGTTGTTGGAACCATGGGTCCTGGCCCCTGGCATGGGACAAGCGATGACAATATTCAGTAACCTGGGCCCATGGCAGGTGACTAGGGCGAAGTAATGAATCTTGTTGTGTCTTTGGTCATTTACACACAGTCACAACGGGAAAGGAAGTGTGCACCAGTTAAAATGCTTCCTTAGAAGGAATTAAATAGGCAGCAAATGAGTGTAGAGATGGTGTTTGTTTTGTGCTTGCAATGAGATTGTGAGGGAAATGGAGACCCTGGGATAAATTCTGCTTGCATGTGTACTGATGTGAATCCAGACTAGCTCCATAGACATCAGTGATCTCCAGATTTAGGGGTGTAACAGAGAGCAGAAATTATTCTTACTCTGTGAAATAAGCTATAACAATTACTGTTTCCTTCTGAGTCACAGCATTTTGTGAGCTATGTGTGGAACTGTACTTTTGTATTTTGCTTTGCAGCACCATTTTTATAGCAGTGCCGCCCTACAGTAATTTAATGATCTGAACAGATTACAAAGCGGTTATTAATACTACTTTAGATTGTGTAGGGGTTTCAGTAATAACCAATGTAACTTTTCATGGTTCAGAAAGTTCTCTTGACATTTGACAAGTGAAAGGAAATTGGATTTCTCCCAGCTGTGAAAGTGCTACCATGATGGAGGATGAGAAATTATATTCAACCCTAACTCACGTTAATCAGAGGAAGGAGCTTGTAAAAAGACAGGTTGGGAGAACGTTCCGAATGCCCAGATTCTGATGGCAATGTCCTAGCCCAGGGGTCAGCAACCTTTACTATCAAAAGAGCCATTTTGCCCCCTCTTCCACTAAAGAAAAATAGTCTGGAGCCGCAAAACATAACACAGCTTATAAACTTTTAAAAGTTTTAATCTTTTTTTAATTTTACCTGTTACAACAACAGAATACAACAAACAGAAGTGCAGTGTGCATGTGTAGGCCCACTTTGAAATAAATTAAACACTGAAGGCAGGGAAGAGAAAGGAAGGCAAAGAAGGGAAAGGAAGGCAGGGAAGAGAAAGGAAGGCAAAGAAGGGAAAGGAAGGCAAAGAAGGGAAAGGAAGGCAGGGAAGAGAAAGGAAGGCAAAGAAGGGAAAGGAAAGAAATAAAGAAGCCGAGGCCGCTGGCGGTGGGGACCCGAACGCGGCCCCGGCAGGGCAGAGCAGACCCTGGCACCTGAGACACTCCACCCCTCTCCGGGCCTCCCTCCAGCCCCTTCCCAGCCCCCTTACCTGGCCGGAGGCTTGGAGCTGCAGGGACGGCCGGCAGAGCTGCTTCTGGGCCAAGCTGGTCCCACCCTGAGCACGCTCTGTCTGAGCATGCTCAGGGCGGGAGATTTGAATCTCCCCAGCCCGGCCGCAGCAGGAGTCTGCGCTTAGAGGGAACAAGGCCGAAGGGAGCCACAACAGGGAGGCTGAAGAGCCGCATGCGGCTCCGGAGCCACGGGTTGCCGACCCCTGTCCTAGCCTATGTCTACACTTGTTAAGTCAACTCTGTTAAGTCAACTTAACCGTGCCTGTAGAATAGACATACCTGTCTACACTGGCTTTAAATGGACTTAAGTCGACTTCATAAGGTTGATGTAAGCCTTAAGTCGACCGTCAGAGGTAGTGTTATTAAGTCAACTTGAGGAAGCTCTTAAGTCGACTTAACAAGCGCCCAGTGTGGACGCAGAGTTCTCTAGGTTGACTTAAGTGTCCTTAGGTCGACCTAAGGTGCCAGTGTAGACGCACCCCTAGAGCCTCCACCGTGCTGCAGCAGAGGGGATGGGCACACACAGAGGGAGAGGTCTGGAGAAGGTCACAGAACTGTGGCAGATAGCACCAAGATACAGGCATGGTTTTGAGCAGTGGGAAGGAGAGCAAGGAAAGCGTGGGTCCTGCTGACAGTTCAACGAGAGCAGAGGCCTAGTGGAAATACTCCCACTAATTTCACTGGATTTGGGATCAGGCTTCTCGTGGGAGGCTGGACATCAGGGCCAGAAGAAGGAGGAGTTGAAGACGAGTCAATTTTCTTCTAAAGGTTTTTATACCATGCTCATCACCATAGCATTTGAGTGCCGTCCAGTCATGCATTAAGCAATGTACCTGCACATCAGTCATACATGTTTTTTCCCCTCATCCTCTCCCCAGAAGGAAAAATGTATCTAATGTCTTGTTTTGAGAGGGTGGGTCTTTTTCTGAAATATAAATATACCTGTGGCTCTGTGCTGATGTTAGAAAAGGCAAGGTCTAAGAAATACACTTTGTACTTGGAGCAAAAAGTGGTAGGTCCTTAATTACTTTTAGGTTAAAGGCCTTGGAAACTGTTAGGATAGTGCAATGGTCAATGGAGACCAGAGGCAGAAAGGGGGTGGAGAGGCCAGGAGAGAAGGTCAGATTTGAACCTATAAAACTAAATTCTTAGGTACAGCTAAAATGCACACAGAGCAAGTGAACATACCGCACACCTCTGCACATCTGCCATGTGCAGGTCTGGATTAGAGCTGGGTGAAGAATTGATTTTTTGGTCCAGGCAGAATACGAAAAATCAGGAAAAAATATTCAATTCTGAAAAAAAAAATTGGAATTTCTCAGCAAACCAGAAAATTTGTTTCAGGCCAGCAAAGTTTGTGTCCTTGCATGTATTTCCCTTCATAATCTCTGGCGCAGTGGAAAGGGAACTTGCATGGGACAGCCAGGTTTAAATCTTAATGCCAGGGAAAGGACTTGAACTCAACTCTCCCTTCTATCAAAGGTGCACCAGAACCACAGGGCTAGACCACTCTTAACTGCTGTTGTCTGCAAATTCTATCTACAAGCAGCTTCCAAAAGAGTTGGTGGACTCTTTGGAAGGCCAGATGGGATCTGTTCCAATCAGAAGTGGAATCTCTTGTGGTAAAGACCGTGCCATTTCCCAAGCCTTGTGCAATAAAGTTCTGGCTGCTGCAAAGAAATCTATACCAGAGTGACCCTGTGAGCAATTCACTCCTTGATGGGCCATCTGGTATAACTATATCAGGAATTTAAATCTGCCAAGAACAAACAGGTGGTTTTAATCTTTTAGATCAAACCAGGCAGACTTGATGGAAAGAAATGGCTTCCAAATTGAATTTCATGCACTCTGGTCACAAGCCCAGCCAACCCTTCCGCAATAGAGCAAAGATGGCCAGAGGGAATACCCAGTCACAGGAATCTCCATGGCATCCCAGCTGGGGGCCAATGGCAAAGCTCCTAATGAAAATAAAGATTTCAGCAGTGCAGTTCAAATGCTGGCTGTTGGGAGTTAAGACGGCACCGAGTGTGGCCACAACCCCAAGCCTCCTTTTACCGAGCTAACACTCGACGTGATCATGCACCAGTTGCAGCCTAACAAAGCTGCTGGCCTAGATAACATCCATAAGAAGTGGGTCTGACTTTGTCCAGTCACCAAAACTTGGCTGCTTTAATTCCTGAATTGGTGCGCCCAGGACTACAGCATCCAAAGGTCTCACACAAAGCAAAGGCCATAGGTGTTCCCAAACCGGGGAACCATTGAGACACCCCAAGGCTACGTCTACACTGGCAATTTAAGTCTACTTAAGAAGGCTTAAGATGACTTAAATTAAGCCACATCCACACTAGGCTTTCATTAAGTCGATTTAAGAAATTCCTTAAGTCGACTTAATAACTACCACTCATTGGGCCGACTTAAGCCTCCTTAGGTCATCCTAACCCTTCCTTAGGTTGACGGAAGCCCAGTGTGGACGCATACGTCCACTTTAAGTCGACCTAAGGGCAGTTAGGTTGACTTAACAAAGTGGACTAAGTCGACTTAAAGTGTAGCCTCTTGTTAAGTCGACTTTAATAAGGTCGATTTTAAGTCGACTTAAAGTCAAACTTATTAGAGTCGACTTAACAAAAGTCGACTTAATTTCTCTAGTGTAGACATAGCCCAAGAGCTGCCAACTGATTTCTCCAAAGGGTCAGTACCTACAAGCTGCTGGAGAGACTGGTCCTGATGTGAGTTAATGAGGTAGCCGATCCTTATCCTTAAGGCTGGATTCAGGAGGGGATGATGCACACAGGATCACGTACTTTCTCTGACTCAAGACATAGAAAACGCATTTGAGTCAGCTCAGTTATCTGATAGCAGCCTACGACACTGTGTGGAGCAGCTGGATGACTAGCAAGCTGCTGCAAGTGATTCCTTGCTGGCTATTGGTGTGGCTCACCCAAGAAATGTTAGCAATGAAGCTTCATCCTGCAAGTCAGGGAGAAAATCAATTGTCTTAAAAATATCCATAATGGCCCCCTCCAAGGGTCAGGGCTGGCTCTCTTTCTTTTCGACATCGACACATACCACCTTCCTGCAAGGCAGGCTGAGCAGTATGTGTATGTTGATGACATTCACACTGCTTACTCTGCAAAGGACTTTCATAGGATTGAAGGGAATCTCAGCCAAGACATGGATACTTTGACCACTTACTTCCAGCAATGAAGACAGCCGCAATCAATTCCCAATTGACTTGCCTCCACCTATATACAAGGAGGGTCACTGCTACTCCGGCTGGGTGTCCGTAATCAGGAGTAAAAGCTGACTGTTGCCTGACATACCAGCTGTCACAATTCAGGCAACTGCATTGGTATTCTCCCTGCAAGGTCCACCAAGGGAACCCACACTCCGAAATCTGGCTCCCTAGCCATCACCTCTCTTGAGCAGACACATGTGCCTCTTTCCCCTGCCTGGGTTATTTCCTGGCTGCAAAGTTCTCTGCCTTTTCTGTGAATTCCCCAGCAAGTCAAAGGGCCCAGGCAGGTCTGCTTTGCTTTGCCCTCAGAGACTATGAATAGCATCATTGTCACAGTTAAGCTGCCTCACAGGTCTAGATAAGCAAGTAGATTGATTCCTAAGGTAAAAGCATGACAGAGAAAACAATAAAACCCATAAAACCTCGCACATTTGATATTAAGCTCACCCTATGACGCAAGTAATGGATCTGGTATGTGAACAGTTCTTCAGTCACCAACAAGGGGGTTTCTGGGTCATAAGTTCATAACAACTCAGAATCAGCACCCTCATGAATCTGTGATTTTTCTCCTGTGCACAATTTGGGCCTTCGATCCTTAGAGACTGAATAGGTGAACAGTCAGACAATGAAGTTCTCTTTAAAGTGTATCTTGAAAAGGCTGGGTCCAGAGGTGGAAAATCTGCATTCTCTCCCCTGCTCCCCCAGGTATTTCCTAGGGATGTACTTAACATTATTTATCCCAAAAGTTCCTTCTTTCCTGGCCCATTGTTTTAAAACAGCCTTGTAAGCTCACAACATTCCAGGAGTTTACATTAGTCATGTCTACTTCTTAGAGGTGTTAAATACAATTCTACAATAATACATAACCCTTTGCATCTTTAATGCAATGAACTCCTAACAGACAGACACTTAAGTCTATAAGGTTTAATTTAATTCATTAAGGTTTGTCCAGAATATTGCTGGCAATGGCCATATTTGTCATACCAGCCTCACCTGGAACACCTGAAAATGAAGATCCCTTCCATACTGCCCTGATACAAAAACTATCAGGATCCTTCTAAAAAGCAGACCCTTTGGGTCTTTGTACTTCTGCACTGACCTTGGTGTTTGCTCCTGCTGGGGTGGAACCACCACACTCAGCTTTTTGACATGGAACTCAGTTCGGCTATTTATATGAGGGGCTGCTTGAATTACACACTACCCTCCAAGCTGTATGTGCTAAAGAGCTTCCATGGGGTGCCATTACCTTGGTGGTCTGCTTGGAGAGCACAGACAGATTGAACCAACTTACTGCGTCTTTGGCGGACTGCTGCCCTGTTCTCAGGCAGGAAACAAAGGTGCATGTCCATTCCAAGATCTGCTCACATTCAGGGGAGGAATCCCCGTCTTGTAACACCATAGCTGATCTCAGCTCCCTTTACTACTGTAGCTCAAGCACTCTGGACAAGAGCACTCCTGGCCCTTCACAGATTCTAAGGCCAGAAGGAATCATTGTGTTTATTAATCTGACCCCGTCTATAACTAAGGCCACAGAACTTCCCCAAAGTAACTCCCTGAACAGATCTGTTAGAAAAACATGCAACCTTGATTTAAAAATGGTCAATGATGGAGAATCCACCGCAATCCTGGGTAAATAGTTCCAATGGTTAATTGCCATCATTGTTAAAAAAAGGGAGCACAAGTAATGGCATGGTCTGGTGATTCAAGCACACACCTGGAAGGCAGGAGATATGGATTGAAATTCCTCCTCTGGGTCAAGCACAGAGAAGATCTGAATCCACACGTCTTAGGTGAGAGCCTTAATCACCAAGTTATAGAGTTACACCAGGTCCACAGTAGAAGTTATGTGGACCCACGCACATCACTCAGGTATGTGAAAATTCCACCACCCTCTCCCTGAGGGATATAGTTAAGCCAACCTAACCTCAGGTATAGACAGGGCTAGGTTGACAGAAGAATTCTCCCATCAACCTTGTGACCACCTCTGAGCGAGCTGGATTGCCTACACTGGTGGGAGAATATCTCCCGTCCCCATGGGCAGTGTCTACACTGAAGTTCTCCACCAGCACTGTGACTGGGCAGCTGTAGCATTTCAAGTGTGGACTGGTTGAGTTCCCCTCTGTTTGACCCAATGAATAGTTAAGTATTTGTACAAAGCAGAACAGTGTCAACAGACAGGCTCAAGAGCTGCCCACCCCAGAATAGCCTTTCATCTGCTGGTTCAGCTGCTTCCCAGGGAGGGGGGAAATCTGAGTTCAAGTCCCTTGGCCAATGTAAGGTTTCAAACCTGGGTCTCCTACATACAAGCCAAGGGCCCTGACTTCTGGCCTAATGAATGGAAAGCAAAATTATTTGACTCTATGAACTCAGGGCTGAATATCGACTGTGGGTTCTTTTCTCATTACAACAGGTAATTTTGCTTTCCTCCCCCCCCCCCCCCGCCACCTCCCTGCTAATTGCTCTTCTCCACTGTCTGAATCCTAACAACTGCTTTGATTTGCTGTTAACAGTCTGACCTGATCCTATGACTTGCACTTCCCTGCATTTATTTTCCTCCCATTCTGTAAGTTCCCCATCTTCGAGCATCTGACAAAGTGGGATTTTCTCCCACGAAAGCTCATGCAATAAATACATTTGTTAGTCTTTAAAAGTGCCACCAGACTCCTTGTTTGTTTTACTGACCACTAATGTTCTCCAGCAGCCAACACCACAGCTCTAGCATGGTTTAGCAAAGGGATAGCCTAACCTTGTCCCCTTTCCTCTGGCCACCAAGTCTTTTCCCTACCGTGCTGCAGGGAGAACCAGCAGCCTAAGAACCCTCTGGGTTGGAGGCCAGCAGAAGGTGATCCTTCCCAGATGGACAGGCTGGCTTTGGGGGTCAGATTGCACAGCAGATGGAGCACAAAGCTCTGACAGGGAGCGTAGGAACATCTTCAGAAACCTCCACGGGTTACTGATGTGTATCGCATCAGATCAAGTGCAGTTTTGATTTAATAAAATCTTCAGCCTCTGCTTAGACACTTCCTTGACCTGACAGGATGAGCTGACAGCTGTGTAAAGAGCTCTACAGCTATCACTTTTCTGATCCTATAGAAGGCATTTTAATTTTTTGTCCCAGTTTGAAAGTCCTCTATACAGGCCTTTATTCCATAACAGAGCTGGATGCAAGACAGCCCACAAACAAACAAAAGCCACCTATGGTTTCTGTAACCCGTCGGCACACTCCATAAAGATCTCTTGCCTACAACTCTGCCTCCCTATTGCATCATTTATTGCTATTGAAACATGGCGGCATGGTCTTTGTGTAAGAAGCTGCAGGCACAGCAATGAGCAGCTGGAGACAGAGCTGCCAGGCAGACCCCTGGACTTTGCAGCCGGTAATATAGTGGACCCAGTGAATGCAGGAATTGGAGCTGTGTCCCACAGGTCAGCCATGTACCATGTGCTGAGTGATACGACAGGCCTGCATGGGTGTAAAATCAAAGTGGTTCTTTATGCAGAGAACTATTTTAGAAGTGCTACCAATCGACCCACCTGCTGACTTTCTGGGCCTGCCTCCCTATTCCTCCTGCCTGCACTCTTCCCTCCAACCTTCACGTAGGCTGCTCTATTTCCACTCAGGAGGAAGAAAGCAGGAAAGCACCGCGTTCATTTTGTCTCCAGAAGGAACAGGGAGAAGCAGGAGCCTGACTGGAGTTCACTACAGCCTGAGCAACAGAAGCTGTGTTGGGAGCGCAAGAGGCAGCTCCCGGTATAGACAGGCCTCTCTGCATGTAACCTTGGTCTCCATGTGTGCACAATAAAGATCTGTTACCTCCAACTCTGCCTGCCTGAGCCTTCATATATTGCTATCCTTACAGTTCCACTCTTTCTAACTCCATCTATAATTCATCTTATATTCTCCATATACGTGCGCTGTCCTTTTCCCTCCTGCAGCTTCAAGACTGCAACTGAGACACACTCACAGGCACACCCCATTGTTGCTCCTTGGTATTGTTTGAATCTGGTCTATTTAGCTCCCCTTTAATGAGATTACAGCTGGCTTCTTAGCCCTGGCAGTAAGAAGCAGTACACAGCTCACCTCATGGTGAGTTACCTAAAATATTGAAGAGTGATTCACTGTTACTCACAGCCTTGTCAGCTTATAATTTTTAAATAACTCCCCCCTTTCAATACCTTTTAAAAGTATTATTCATAGCTGCTAACTTGATTATGATTTTGATGATTCCATGTGGAGGAGTCAGTTTGACAGAATTACACTTGCCAACGCCTTTTCAGATTAGTCCAGAATCAAAGCAACTACCCCCACACCCAACATTCATGTCCATATAGAAAGTTGGAGTCGGAGCACTGATGTCTGTTGAAATAAGATGGTGACAATATGAATGGAATTGCCCATAATACTTATTAGGCGGATGGAAAGTAACAGATGGAAGTTGTGATTACAGACAACAGAAATAGGAAGCCACTGCCATGTCATCTGGTAGGCTCCTATTAGCGGTCATTAGCTTTTATCCAGGAAACAATTTGTATCCGCTAAATCCTCATAAAATTGGATTTCTGCCAGTCAGCCAATCATCCCTCCTTCTTATGGCACAGGGGGAAAGCATGCCTCGCCTTTCTCTGCAGAATCAAGGCTCTGTCTCCTAGACGCTGCAGGCTGGGTTTTTTTTTCACCTTCTCTTATTTTCCTTTGCACTTAGGTTTACCAGTCCCCCTGCTCTGCAACACACCGCACAGGCCATTTTCCAGCTCTCTCTTGAGAAGCTGAAGCATAAATGAGACAGCCTGGATTTCACTCCCATAGAGAAGAACTAAAGATGTGTCACTGGCAAGGACTTGGGTGGCCTCTTCTGCCAGGCCTCTGCCATGACTGGTACGAACCAATCCTGTTTTCTATCCCCTCCTGCCTAGAGTATGACTGGAGTAATGGTTCGTTTCCCTCTTCTGTGTCTTACTTTTTGCTTTGAAATTTGCCTAAATACTATTCTCCAAGAGTTGGTGGTGTCACTGGGGAAGCTCAGGTTTGTGAGGACCCCATTCAACCTGGTTAAAAGTGTTCTATTTGCTATTTTTCCCAGAAGGGAGGGGAACAATCCCTACCCCATAAAGCACCTTCACCCCAGTATAACTGCACCCACATGACAGGTTGTACAGGGCGAACTACACTGGTAGAAAATGACGCCCTATGTGAAATGGTGAATTCATTATAAAACTGTGTGTAGGGCACAGCTAGGATTTCCATTTTACCACTTATGGTTTATATATAGCAGCTCTTAGAGGCTCCAGCACAGATTATGCCAGGGGTTATATATACACATATAAAGGAACAGTTCCTACCCGAAAGGGCTTATGTTCGAAACACTCGTAGGGCAGGAGTGGAACCAGAAGCACAGAGAGAAAGGGCTTGGTTGACGTCAAACACAGAGCAGGTCAGTGCTGGGAAGCGACCATCGTCTCCTCCCAAGCCTCTGCATTAGACCATGCTGCCTTATTTAGGATGCCCCCTAATTTAAGGCCTGTTGAAATCAGTGCAAAAACTCTACAGGTCTTGAACAAGATCAGTATCTGGCCATAGAGGAGGTTTCTCAAGACATACATTCTCCACCGTTTTCATAGTTCTGTGTTATGTTTTCCAGGCTTGACTTTGAGCCACACATCTTTGGCTCTTCAGGGCCCCCTTGTTAACTGGGATTACTAAATCAGATTTCAGGAGAGCCAAACAGATGTGCCATTGTAACTCATGTGCCTAAGTGAGAGTGTCTCTCTAAGGGATCTCTTGAGGCTGGGTTGCTGTTCCCCCATTGCTCTGTGGGGCGGAGTCTGTGGCAGCCCCTCTGAGTGGGTCTCCTCAGAAGGGAGAGATCTGAGGGGGCACATGATCCTGAGTGGCCCTACACGTTACTTCTGGGAGGAGCAATCTGTTCGGGAACCCCTTGCTTGTCCTGATGGATCCTGGGCTCAGAACTGCTGATCTAAATCAGTGGTTTTCAAACCATGGGTCGGAACCCAGTGCTGAGTCAAAGACCCTCAGGCACTGGATTGTGGTATCCCCAGCTGCCTCCGCCAAAAAACTGGAATACATTGCTCAAAGATGTAATTTTTGGGTTGCCAGGCCACCCAGCAGTGAGGAGGCAGTGGCTTGCCCTGCTGGCTGCACTCACTGCATGTCCATACGGTGCCAGGAGGGAGGAAGCAGCAGGGAGACCAGCTGTGGGCTGAGGCCTCCCCACCCTTCCCACTCCATGGAGCAGCTTCTTCTTCCTCACTGCTGGTGGCGGATCACCTGCTGAGGTGAGCCAGGAAAGGAGGTGGCGCTCCGTCCCCGAGCCCACCACACTGGGCTGGCCCAACACCCTCCTCTACGTGCCTCTGCAGTCGCCTCTGGTCCCACCCCTGCAGCCTCAGCTCCTGGATCCAGCCCCACCTGGCCTGGCCAGCCAGGTAAGCAGAGATAGCAAGCACCTCCTGGAGGACCTCAGAGTTGGCTGGGCCAGCCGACAGGGCCAGAGCAGGGGGAGAATCCCACAGGGAGGTGCTGACTGATGGGCTGGTGCTGCATCCTGGGCCTGCACCAGCCACCCTGCCACTGTGACAGGGACAGAATCTCGAGTGTGAGATTCTGGTGGCATTTTGTAATGTGCATCCATGGCAGGGAGCAGTCAGGGGTAACAGCCTTCAGCCACTCCTCACCTCGCTTGGACAGGACGCAGAGAGGGTTTGTTTCCTGCCATTTCCAGTCCTGGGAACCATCTAATCCTGTTATGGAGGAGATGAATACAAGACCAGCCACCCTAGTACCTTTGTACAAAAGAA
The DNA here is from genome assembly GCA_007922175.1 of Pelusios castaneus. Lineage (NCBI taxonomy): Eukaryota > Metazoa > Chordata > Testudines > Pelomedusidae > Pelusios > Pelusios castaneus. The sequence continues at coordinate 62,007 of ML685931.1, read as the reverse complement.
ACTGTCCAGAGACTTATTTTCCATCCAAACTCGGAGATCAGGTCATCCAATCCTGGAGAGCATTGTGTGGAGTTTCTATGCTCGGAGGCTGTCCCTGATTATATTGTTCCTGCATGCTTCCAATTTGAAAGTGATGAGCAAAAACATCCAGTTAGTTTGTGCATGGTTTTGTTACTATATATTAGCTGTGGAACACTGTCAAACAGTGTTACTGGGCACATGCAATTTACCACAGATCTCTGTGCTATGGTCCTTGCCCTGGCAACTGTCTATATATACTCTGCAAACTGCTGAACCCTCCTCCCCACTACTATGCCATTGCTAGGTAAATTCCAAAGGGGTAGCCGTGTTAGTCTATTGTAGAAAGACAACAGAGTCCTGTGGCACTTTTAAAGACTAACAGATTTATAAATAAATCTGTTAGTCTTTAAAAGTGCCACAGGACTCTGTTGTATTGCTAGGTAAGGTCACAGAATTATTTATGGTACACTTAACCCCCAGTATTTACAGCTCTAGCCTCAGATCTTTAACCTCTCTTTGTGCTTATGAGGTTAGATCCTGAGCAATGCTTTCCATCCCTTAATGGTGTTTGTGGAATGAATATATTGATTAGTTACCATTCACAGATGTGGTTCATTTAATTGTTAATAGAAAATGTTGGCATTTGAGCCCTCCAAAATGTTTTCTGAGTTGTTTATGTCAACCAAAGAACCTCTCACTTACAAAATCTGGGGCTAAATATGTTTATGGAGACGATTGTTTCCAGACAAAGACCCTCGATGGGTTCCTAAATTAACCAGGAAGGAACTAACGTGTAACAGCAGCAGGACTGTACCATGAATCAATGATACCATCTAAGAGCCTGGAAGAATTTGCACCAGAAGGGACTCTCTCTCTTAGTCCTCAAAATGTTTCCTGTGCAAGACTTGAAGATCAGGAAGTAAAGGAACACACCCCAAAAGCCCCCAACTGCAGCCTTCACCAGCATCACCAACCCCGATGGGAAAATATCATGAGTCAGACCCCAAAAACATAAGATTTCAAAAAAGATGAAATAACGGTTTGAGGCTGTCTGCATGATTTCTCAATTCCCCCTGCCCGACCCAACACATGACGGTGACAGTAACACTGTCACCACCTCTCACACATAGACAGTGAGTGAGGCAATTTTGCCCCTGGCTGCCGGAGCATTCATTAAAATACCCCTCAGCATCAGGGCCCCGTTGTGCCAGACATGTACAGAGGCATAATTGTAGACAGGCCCTGCTGGGAAAGCGTTACAGTCCAGTACACAGTGTGTTGTGAGAGGGGAGCTGCTGTGTGAGACCCACCAAACTCATCTCACATGTAGGGCTCACCAAACGTCCATTAGATGGGAACAAACTTTTAACCTCCGCAGAGCTTGGCGGGATTCAGGCTTGTGTAGCTCACTAGCAATGCCATGAGGTTTCCAGACCTTTCCAAGTGCTAATGTTCACCTTTGGGAATGAGGCTGCTCACTGGAATGATTTCTTTATCTAATATGAGTTCCAAAGGGGTAGCTGTGTTAGTCTATTGCAGAAAAACAAACAAAGTCCTGTGCCACTTTTAAAGACTAACGGATTTATTTATCGCATGAGTTTTCGTGTGAGAAAATCCCACTTTGTCAGACGCTTTGAAGATGGGAAATTTACAGAATAGCTATGTGGACTCTCTCCTCAGACCCTATCCCTATGTCTACACTTGGCCAAATAAGTCGACTTTGCTAAGTCGACTTAACAAAGTCTACTTTAAGTCGACCGTGTTAAGTCGACTTAGCATGTCTACACTGTAAATTTAGGTCGACTTAAAGTGGACCTTGCCAAATCGACTTAGAGCGACCACACTCGTCAACTTTAAAGTAGGTTAATAAAGTTGACTTAAAATCAGCTTAAGTTGACTTAAGGAAATTGTAGTGTAGACGCAGTGTAAATTAAGTCGACTTAAGCAGGCTTAAGTCGACCTAATTTACAAGTGTAGACGCACCCTATGCTATCAACACACCTAGCTATCTGAGAGACACTATGGATTTCCTGAGAAAAATCCAATCCATTGGTGAACTTCCAGAAAATACCGTCCTGGCCACTATGGACGTAGGATCTCTTTACACCAACATCCCACACAAAGATGGATTACAAGCCATTAGAAGAACTATCCAAGATGATGCCACAGAAAAAACTTGTGGCTGAACTTTGTGACTTTGTACTCACCCACAACCATTTCAGATTTGAAGATAATTTATACCTTCAAGTCAGCAGCACTGCTATGGGTACCCACATGGCCCCACAATACGCCAACATCTTTATGGCTGAATTAGAACAACGCTTCCTCACGTCTCATCCCAAAGCACCTCTACTTTACTTACGCCATATTGATGACATATTCATCATCTGCAACCACGGTAAGGATGCCCTTGGAGATTTCCATAAAGATTTTAACAATTTCTGCTCCACAATCAAACTTAGCCTGGAACACTCTACACAGGAGCTCCACTTTCTGGATACTATAGTGCAAATTAGTGATGGGTACATAAAGACCACCCTATACCACAAACCTACTGATCGCTATAGTTACCTACATCCCTCAAGCTTTCATCAAAGACACACCACACGATCCATTGCCTACAGTCTAGCCCTAAGACTAGGGCTGATCCCTCAGACAGAGACAGACATCTTCAGGATCTCTATCAAAAATTCTTAAAACTACAGTACCCACCCGTGGAAGTGAAGAAACAGATTGACAGAGCCAGATGGGTATCCGGAAGTCAACTACTACAGGAGAAACCCAAGAAAAAAAACAACAGAACGCCATTGGTCACCACCTACAACCCCCAAGTCAGACCTCTTCACCACATCATCAAAGACCTACAGCCTATTCTTCAAGACTATCCCTCACTCTCGCAAGCCTTGGGAGACAGATCTCTCCTTGCTTACAGACAGCCCCCAAACTTTAAACGGATACTCACCAGCAACTACAGATCAAACAACAGAAACATTCAAGCAGGAACATATCCCTGCCACAGACCACGCTGCCAACTTCGCCCTTATATCTACACTAAAGACACCATCACAGGACCAAATCAACCCACCTACTCTATCAAGGGTTCATTCACCTGCTCATCCATTAATGTGATTTATGCCATCATGTGCCGGAAATGCCCCCCTGCCTTATATATTGGACAAATAGCACAGTCTCTGCGCAAAAGAATAAATGCACACAAATCTGACATCAGAAATCGCAACACTAAAAAAAAAATAGGGGAACACTTCAATATCTCTGCTCACTCCATTGATGACTTGCTAATAGCTGTGCTGAAACAGATGAATAACAAATCACAGCTTCAAAGAGAAACGGCAGAACTCAAATCTATATGCAAATTTGACTCAGTTGCCTTGGGGTTAAACAGGGACTATGGGTTTTTCTCTCATTACAATAGGTGATTTGACCTCACCTTCATCTATATGTTGTTCCCCAGTGTTTGAATCCTAACATCTATTTTGATTTGCTGTTACAGCCTGACCTGATCCTATGTCATACACTTCCCTGCATTTAATTTCCTCCCATTCTGTAAATTTCCCATCTTCAAAGCATCTGATGAAGTGGGATTTTCTCCCATGAAAGCTCATGCGATAAATAAATCTGTTAGTCTTTAAAAGTGCCACAGGACTTTGTTTGTTTATCTAATATGAGAAGCCCTGTCCAGAGACTGTATCAAAGTGGCTGAGCACTGGTGCTGTTACACGAGGGAAGGCATTTTAATCAGAGCTTTCTCAGAGGGGCTGTGGTGCACACTTGGAGACAGCATTTCAGTGAAATAGGCAGATGTGAGTCAGCAGCAGCAGCCTCCTCCAGTTTGAAACCTTTGCTGATAATAAGGGTTGCAAAGAGCACAGAAAAATGAACAAGTCAGTAGAAGTAGGGGCCAGCTCTCACATTGTTGAGGCTTGCTGTTTAGTGCCCTTTAACTAGGTTACATTTTGTTGTGTGGGCAAATCTCTTTTCCTTCCCAAAAATCACATGTAGGCTCAGCTTTTAGTATCACTGGCTATGTCTACACTTGTGAATTTAGGTTGACTTTAGCTAAGTCGACTTAACAAAGTCGACTTTGTTAAGTCAACTTAGCATGTCCACACCTAAATTTAAAGTCGACTTAGGGGGGACCCTACAAAGTTGACCTAGAGCATCCACACTGGGTGCCTAGGTCGACTTCTAGGGGCTAGGGGGACCTTGGGCAGGTCCACGGTGGCAGGGGGGCACCCCTTGCCAAGTGCCAGGGGGCTCAGACTTTGCCCCATTGTACCTGGGTACAATGGGGCAAAGGGAGACAGGGACCCTGGCAGGGCATAGGAGCATGGTGGACAGGGCTCTGCCCTGCCCTTTGGGGGGGCATGCCAGGCTCTCCCTGTGCCACCCCCCTGGCAGGGAGGGCAGTGGGGGAGTCCTGGTGAGCCCTAAGTCGACTTAGAGTCGATTTAGGGCTACTTCACGTCTACACTGGCTTAAGTCGACTTTAGAAAGTAGACTTAAGCCTAAAGTCGACTTTAAACGAGGTTTAACAAAGTCGACTTAATTTTCCTTAAATTGGCTTAAGCAGCTTGCTTAAGTCAACTTAAGGAAAATGTAGTGTAGACGCAGAGTAAATTAAGTTGACTTAAGCAAGTTTAAGTCGACTTAATTTACAAGTGTAGACGCACCCACTGTGAGCCGAGGCAGCCTGCTGCAGGGGCCAGAATCACATTACTTGCAATACATTCATGAGAGTGAGGCATCAATGCCTCTATATTGCAGATGAGTGGCTCAAAGCAGGACACAGCCAGATTCTACTACAGTCACAGTGTTTGCCAAGAGCTGTACACAGGAAGGCTATGTCTACACTAGGAAAAGTTAGGTTGACTTTGTTAAGAACAATCTTACAACACCGATATCCCCTTCTAAACATAAAACCCAACCCCCCCCCCAATGAAAAAAATCTACAGCAAATCCTTGCCCCATAAAAAATCAAATCAACCAAGCCTAAAAAATCAAAGGGAAAAACCCTATTGCACGCAGCGATTTCATCCGAAAAAGAGAGAGATTGCCAAAAGGGCACAAAGTCCAACAGGGATTTTGCTGTTGCTATTGATTTCACAGATAACTACTGAGTGGGGTAGCCGCACAGAACCCTAAGATAGATAGGCCATTCTTATGTGCCATGGAGATCTTTAGATAGGTAGGGTGGATCTACACTTACAAATTAAGTCGATTTAAACTTGCTTAAATCGACTTAATTTAATCTGCGTCTACACTACATTTTCCTTAAGTCGATTTAAGCAGCAGCTTAACAGCACACAGCAGCTCGTTAAATTGAGCTCAGGAGCAGCACTGTGCATAACAGCACAGCACAGAGATATAGTGAAAACAAGACTACATTTATTATCAAAGAGCAGAGATACCATGGATATTGGAACCAAATGGTGACATAAAACGCCATAAGAGACACAATTTCTAGACACTAAACTTAACTAACGGGTTAGCCTCCTATTTAAAGAACTTTATCTCACCCATAGGTCTCTCCAGCGTTTTCAACCAATCACAGTTAAGACCCTTCTTCTTGACCTGAACTTGCTGTCTGTTTACTTCCTAGGTGAAGCATGGCAGGGTGTCCTCTTTGTCTCCAAATATAATAGAGCAAACTTTTGATGGACACCTCATTCTCCCCCATTCACTACCCCTCCATTGTTCTCTTGTTCCTGATACTTTTCTCCCTTTGCAATTTTTACAATCCTTCATTGCCATTCAGTTCAGAGTGGTGATAGGAGACCATTGCCAACTACACAAGACTTAATATGTACGTGTAAACAGCCAGCTAGGCACACGTTTCTTGTCTGACAGGAAAGCTGTTTTTCACCTTTGCTGGTGGCCAGTCCCTAGACTGTGAGACCGTATAATTTTCAGTGTTTATACATAACTGCTTCCACAACATCCAGAAGTGCATTTCGCAAGGATATAGATGATGTCAACTTGTATTTGAGGCCTCGCTTGATATACTTTGGTAAACTAGAGTGCATGTACCAGACTCGGGAATTCTGTAATGTCATGAATCCCTTCTGTCCCCTTCGGCAGTTGGCAGTAAGAGGTTCCTGGGTAATGAGTAGAGAGAGACAGAGAGAGCTTTTTATATACTGCTCTTGTTACAGCGGTCACAAACATCTGATTTAACTTTGTGCTGCTACATTCCAAGTGTACTAAGAGTTGGTGGGGACTTACAAGGATCTAATACCAGTGCAGATTTAGAACCCAGTCCTGTTCCCTTTGAAGTCAAGGGAATTTTGTCACTGGCTCCATGGGGAGTGGGAGCTGGCCCTGGGTTAGTAAATATTTTTGATTGCTACAGGTGAAATGTGTGGTTGATTTCTGTGGCTGTTGGAAAACACATCCTAGTATGATCCCTGTTCCCAGTGTCTCTTACAGTTTGTTTGCCACACCAGAGAAAGTATGTGCAGGTTTTTGAAGGAAGATCCTTTTATTGCCATATGCCCATGTAAACTGCTGCCTCTGAAAGGAATGATTAGCTGGACAAAATGATAACGAGATTTCAAATGGAGACACATTTCATCTCCCTGTGAACTACTATCCTTCGTTACTTCACACAGCTTTTATATATGTTTTCACAAGACAGTGGGTTTTATCTCCGGACATATTTTTATTTTAGTAATTGACTGCTGCAGTAGAGCCATCGCATAAATCAGCAATAAAAAATAGATTACCCCTCCCTGTATCCATTTGTTCCTTTTACCGCCATAATAAATCTTTTCTGTGCAGTGACTAACATCCCACTGACGTAATCTGTCAATTGATCTTTGTGATGCGCATTGGGGAAATGTATTTCATGAGCCCAGGGTATGTCTTTTATCTAGTGCAGCATAAGATTTTGCTTTTGCAAAATAAATGTATTACTTCCCCCACCCCCAGAAAAAAAGAATTACTTTCAGAAGGGATATTAACAAGGACTAATTTCTTTTTTAATCAGGTAGCAAAAAAGAAAAACTCAAACACACTCCAAAACATAGTGCTTGTGTGGGAAATATAGTTAGAAGAGACTGGCTCTGATCAACTCCATTGTCCTTACTAGAATTAACCTGCCGGTTATGGAAAGAAAAAGTTCCTTTTTGTTCTGTCCTTCTGACAGGTTAAACATTCATTAAATAGGCCTTATAGCCTGCATTATTGATTACATGCAACTGAGGGAATTCAGATGTAGATTTCTTTTAAACAATTACTCTCTGGCCAGCCCTTTGACAATAGCTGGAAAATATTGCTCCAAAATAACCATTCACATCCTGTGTTATACTGAAGCTGGGCAAACAAAGAGTCTTAGTGTGGCACTTTTAAAGACTAACAAATTTATTTTTTGCATGAAATTTGTGGGGAAAAATTCCGCTTTGTCAGATGCTTGAAGATGGAGAAGTACAGATATATGGGAGTTCCCATTCATCTATACGTCTCCATCTTCAAGAGTCTGACGAAGTGGGATTTTCTCCCATAAAAGCTCATACAATAAATAAATGTGTTAGTCTCTACAAGTGCCACAGGACTCCTTGCTGTTGGTTTTTTGTTTTTGTCTTTGCTGAACTAGACTAACATTGCTACCCCTTAGGAACGGAAGCTGGGGTTTTCAAAAAGGCCTAAATCAATGGGAGATGGGCACCTGAAACCTCCTTAGGCCCTTTCTTTACAGATGTGATTTTCAGTTGAGTTAGCTCAGTTGAGAAGAAGAATTTAGAATCATAGAATCATAGAATAATAGGGATGGAAGGGACCTCATGAGGTCATCTAGTCCAACCCCCTGCTAAAAAGCAGGACCACTCCCACTAAATTACCCCAGCCAGGGTTTTGTCTAACCGAGCCTGAAAAATCTCCAAAGATGGAGATTCTACCACCTCCCTAGGTAACCCATTCCAATGCTTCACCACCCTCCTAGTGAGAAAGTTTTTCCTAATATCCAACCTTGACCTCCCCAGCTGTAATTTGAAACCATTGCTCCTTGTTCTGTCCTCTGTTACCCTCGAGAACAGCCTAGCTCCCTCCTCTTTGGAGCACCCCTTCAAGTAGTTGAAGGTTGCTATCAAATCTCCCCTCAGTCTTCTCTTCTGTAGACTAAATAAGCCTAGTTCCTTCAGTCTCTCCTCATAAATCATGTGCCCCAAGATAACCAGAAGCAGTCAATCCAGGTTACAAGGCAAACAGAAACCAGGCCTGCCACACTTATTTTGGGCCATTCTATGGGCCTGTTACCACATTATCTCAGCACCTCAGTGTTCTATATATTTGTCCTTACACATCCAGTCTGGCCAGGCAGGCTCTTATCCTCATTGCACAGATGGGAAACTGAGGCCCAGAGATGCTAAGACCAAGATTGTCACAGGTACTGAGGTGATTAATTTGCACTGATTTCGCACAAAGACTTGAATCCAGCTCCCCTGTGTCACAGCAGCAGATCCTCTATAGACAACCACATGAGTATCGACAAGGAGGTGACATTTACTGCCAGGGAACAGCTAAACTACAATATGGGATTTGCTGAGCTTGTACTATTTCTGCTGACAACCCCAGAAGGAACAGACAAGTTCTCCCACAATATGCTGTGAAAGTGATCACAGAGTGGTGTAACTGGCTGTGGTGCTATGAACCAGGGGATTCCAGGGCCATCCCTGGTGGGGGGGGGGGGGGGGGAGAAGGGGGCGATTGCCCCAGGCCCCGCAGTTATGTGGGCCCCACAGCCCCTCCTCCCACAGTGATCCCGCTGCCTTTGGCAGTGAGCTGAAGGCAGTGGGGCGGGGCGCGGTGGGAGGGCTATGCCCAGCCTCTGGGCCGGCCCTCCCCACACCCAGGGGACAGCAGGCAGGCCCGGGGCAGAGCACGTGGGGCCCAGCCTCTGGGCCGGCCTGCCCCACACGACCGGCTACCTGCTGCAGGTGGCCTCTGGCACTGGAACCGACTCCGCCTCTCCCCCCCACAGGCGGCCTCAGCCTCCCGGCCCGGGCCCGGCTCCCACACGCAGGCGGCCTCAGCCTCTGGGGCTGGAGCTGGCTCCCCCCGCAACAGACGGCATCTGGGGCTGGGGCTGGGGCCTGGACTGGAACTGGCTCCCCGTGCCGGCAGCCTCGGCCTTCCGGCCCAGGGCCGGCTCCCAGGGGGGGCGGAGTGGGCTGGATGGCCCACCACGCTCCCCTCCAGCATGGGGACGGGGCCCCGCTTCGGCCAATTGGCACATACATTCATACATACATTAGCACATACATACATTGGCACATACATTCGGCCAATTGGCACATACAAAACTTTTGCGTCTCCTAGCGGGGGTGCAGTTCCAGTGTAGACATAGGGTGTGACAGCTGGGTGTAGGACTAGACAGCTCTTTTGCAGTGAGGCTGCACTCTCTCAGATGAGGCTAACGTGTGATGAGACACTTGAGACTCACTTACGGTAGTTCTGGAAAGTTTATAGTGCAGATGACTCCTAAGGGCTTTGCTACATGGGGAAATTTACCAGCACAACTGTAATAGTTTAATTATGCCACTATAATTAGTTAATTAGACAATTATAATTGTACCACTATAGTTACACCATTATAACTCCCCATGCGGGTACTGTTATTCAAGAATAAGATTGCCTTTTTCTTCTTTAGTTTATTCTGTTTTCAAAGCAATGTGAGATAGCACCACTGAAAGTGACACCCTTTTTGCTCACCTTTGAAAAATCTCAGTGCTACCTTAGCATGGAAGGGACATTGTCAACTTAAATGTTGGCCCAAAAAGTTACTTTTCTAAAAATAACCCTAAGGCCACTAGAAATGGTCCCTCATTTTTATAAATTCAAATAAAACAGTTTCTTTAAAACAAATACACATTCCTCTCCTAAAACAAAAACCCACAGGTGAGGGGAAAGAGAAAAAAAAGGAAAGGAAAGTTGGGGAAAGGGAACAGTGAAAAATGATAAGAAAAAAAATAGCAATCCCCACTCCATTATAAACTGAAGAAAACAATTGCAAAAAATAAAAAATTGAAAAAAAATTGAAAAAGGAAAAAATGGGTTTTGAACCCAGAGGGGGTAAAAAATGAATTTTTCAGAACATTGATTTCTCCATTTTTTAGTCAGCGCTGTTTCATGATAGTATCATTTAGCAACTTGTCGTGGAATGCCAGTGATACTATGGATTGTGTTCTAGAAGCTGGGGTGTCGAGGTCCAAAAGTATAGTAAGATTCCAGCCAGCCAGCTAAAAAACAAAAAATCAAAAACAATCCCCCCACCCTTGATGTTGTGGTTAAATCTACCTTGTAAGTGACTTTTACTCCAAAATGTACTAGTCTCTGCATGTATTCAGTTCCCAGAGAAGCCTGTAACAAATAATTTTTAAACGAATTTTAAGAAGAAAGCTCAATATTTATCAGACTTTTATATTTAACTACAAGCAGGACTTCATGTATTCTGCAGTTCCACAGTTGTGGGTTTTTTTCTTGGACTCCACCCTTTGTCTCATGACTGTGCTCCAGAGTGTCAGCTTTCATTAAAAAAAGTTCTAGTCCTGTCATTGCAACAATAAATTGCCATCATAATCTCTGAAATGTAATCAGAGTGTAAACAGAAGCACCCTAATCTTCCTAAATTTTCAGACACCCTAAAATTAGCTGTAAGCAGACAGTGAATTGGGGTACTCTCCCAAGCTACCCATAGAATAAGCTCTGCCCACCCGAGTTGCTGATTTCGGTAGACTGGGCAGATGTGATCATTAATTCCAGCTAGGCGCCTCTAGCTCTTTGGGGACAGTTCCTCCTCTTTTGGGTTCAGATATACCCATGACTTTGCCAGGTTCTTCATTTGGTCTCAAATGGCCTACTGGGACCTTGTTTGAATAAATAAGATGTGGTAGTGCTCTCACAGAAGTGTGAAAATGAACAACTACTCACAGCAGACTCTGTAGATCTTCAGTATTTCCTCTTGGAAGCAGGGCTGGATTAACCAGCCTGGGGGCTCCAGGCTAGCTCCCCACCATGGGGCCCCCCTGCATAGCCCCTGACTGCAGGGCCTTCCCTGTTGCTGGGGGCGAGGGGGGTCCTGGGGTCAGAGGACGCTCCCACCTCAGCCCCACTCTGACCCCATGCTAGGGAGTGGAAGTGGGGCAGCTGGTGAATGGCGTGGGGGCCTCCGATGCAGCCCCCCAGAGCCATAGGCCTTGGAAGGCTCTGCTGGATGGCCTCACCACAAGCCAGCCGACCTCACCCCTGGGCAGAGCGAACAGGGGGTGGCCCGCCTCTCTGGCTCCAGGGCCCCCCTCCCCTCCCTCGCCCAGCGCTGGCAGGGTAGGAGCATTCGCAGTGCACCTGCCCTGCTGGTGCTGAGCCGGGTGGGTGCCAGATTAGAGGAGGGGCTTTACGGGCTGTAGACTGGGGCCCCGTTTTTGGCCGGGGCCTGGGGCTTAAGTCCCTAAAGCCCCTTCGATATTCTGGTCCTGCTTGGAAGCTATGTCTACACTGATGGCAGCAGATTGACATATCCGGATAGATTGAGTGGCCAGTCAAGACAAGCTCAATTGATCCAGAAGTCAGAACTCTATTGATGGGAATGCACTTCCTGTTGGTGCAGCGTGGTGGAGACGGGTCATGGAAGGGAAATTACGGTTGATGAAAGTTACGCAAGCTACTCTGTGTGTGTAGCTTGCATAATTCCCATCAACTGCTACCAAATTTCACCTGTAGACTTGGCCAATTGTCATAATTAGGCAAATGAGTGAACACCAATGAAATGAATAGGCAGGTCACACACTGGAGCTCGTTTCAGGCTGTGTGCAAATTCAGGCAGCCATTGCTTCATCAGTCATGTTTTCAAGGCTTTCCTCATGAGCATGATTCAAAATTACTTTTGGGAAAAAAAAGAGAGCTGAGAAGAAGGCAGTTTGGTTAACATTAGCCAATGGGACTCCTGGCCATCAGCCATGCAAATTGCCCGGAATTCTCAACGTGTTGTTTATTATGAAACTTGCAAACCACAATGTATATGCCAACATTATTAACTATTTCAAGACCCATCCTCTTAGCAGAAATACCCAACTAATGTGTTTATTCTGTCTATACCTGCCTGTGCTTTCTAGGTTGCCAAAACTCTCAGATGTCACCTGGCAGCTACCAGAAATGCTCACTTCTCCCTCTCCCAATAGCTTTGGCATTTCAGCTGTGCATTCTCAATCCAATGTTCTCTAGCACCATAAACACAGAGTACACGGTGCCATGTGAAATAAGTGGAATTTAATATCAAATTAGGGATCACTGCCCTGATTGTGAGCCACAGTAGGTGAGGTAATATCTCTACTGCACTGTCTTCTGTGGGTAAAAGAATCAAATGCTCAAGCCATACAGAGTTCTGCCTCACTTCATACTCAGTTTCTCTTCAATGCCTTAAAAACCTCAGTTTGGAAGGGAAGCTGCTTCAGATTTTCCAGTCTGCCACATCAAAGTGCCACAGAAACCTGGTTGCTTGCTGCACAGCTTGTTGCGAGACTATGTGGGGCTTTGAATATACGTTCCTGCTCTGGGTAAACAAACAAATAATCCATTTTATGATGCAGGAGACACAGTAGAAAAGCCTTTTCTTCAGAACACTGTTGGAATCATTGCCGATCGAATACAAAGAAGTTGGCATATTTCCTACTGCATCTTTGCTATTCCCAGGCTGTGGAGCAATTCAAGATTTCTAAGGTATGTCTGCACTTGTTAAGCTAAGTCGACTCTGTTAAGTCGACTTAACAAGGTCGACTTAAATCAATTTAAAGTCAACCTTGTTAAGTTGACTTAGAGGGTCTACACTAGAAACTTAAGTCAGCTGCCTACATCCACATTAGCAGGTGCTAGGTGGATGGAGGGGAGCTGCAGCCTCCCCTGCCGCAGAGGAGCCCCAGCTGCGGGGGAACCTCTGTGGCACCAGGGCTCCAGTGGTGAGGGAAACCCCTGCGGCCCAGGGGCTCCAGTGTTGCTGGCTCCGTGTGGTGTTGCTGGCTCCGCGCGCAGCAGAGGAGCCCCAGCTGCTCCTCTGCCATGCAGGGAGCCAGCAAGCCATCTCCCCCAGCTGCGGCTTCCCAGCCATTAGGTTGACTTAGCTAATTAGGTCGACTTAGGGTGTTTACACGGCTTTTAAGTCGACTTAAGAAGTCAACTTAAGACTTAAGTCGACCTTCAGAGATGGTGTTATTAAGTCGACTTAAGCTGTTATTAAGTCGACTTAAGGAAGCACTTAAGTCGACTTAATAAAAGCCCAGTGTGGATGCGGCTTTGTGTAGCTCAGCTTAAGCGTCCTTAAGTCAACCCAAGCTGCCAGTGTAGACACATCCCTAGAGCCCTACATGGATACAGGCTCTAGAGATGTCTAGCCTGCCTATAATCTCTCTGCAAACATCCTCCTACATTCTCAGCTATAAAAGGATGCTGCAATAGTACTCGCTAATGAAAGCTAATGACTTGTACCTCAAGCAACCGAGTGAGGATATAGCTCATTTGTTTTTATTTGGGCTTTAGCCAAGGCAAATAACACCATGGGCTCTCACTGCATGCTGCAAAGTGACACTGCAGTTCTGGATGAGGAATCTTAAAGTGTAATGAGCCAGATGGTGCCATGGACTTACATGGAACATGTCCTGTATTAGTTGATATCCCTAGATTGCTTATGAAGGTTCATTGTAATACAACACTTCTTTATTGCTTTGTGTTCATTACTGATAAGGCAGGGAGCGGGCACACACAGCCATCTATTTCCCCTCTGAGTCTTGTGACTGGCTGCATTTCTGCTTAGCAACAAACCCTCGTGACACTGTTCTATACCGCAGAATCCCTTCTGTGCACATGGGAAAATGTTCTGGGTCAGCTGTGATTAACCCACAGATGGCAACAACAAGAGCAATTAGATGTACATCTCAGTGAGCTGCAGAATCAATTACACATGCAGAGATATTGCTGGCCTCCCTTGCGCCAGAAGCTAGAGGATCATGAGATATAAGGATAGATGCAGGAAACAGAAAATACACATGCCAAGGTGTTTTCCTAAACAAAACCTTTCCCCCTCTTTTTTTATTTGTGCTTCAAAAAGACTTGCAGGGGAATTTTTTTCTTTCACCCCAGTGCAAAACCAGAGTAACCTATAGGAACTGAAAGGAGTTATTCTGAGTTTACACTGGTATAAGTGAAATCAGACACTGGCCCAAGAAAGGTACACATGCACGCACACACAGATGTCTCTCCTTCCCTGAACCCACCACCACACACACATCAAGGGGTGTGTCTGCACTTGTAAATTAAGTCGACTTAAGCTTGCTTAAATCGACTTAATTTACTTAAATCGACTTAATTTACTCTGCGTCTACACTACACTTTCCTTAAGTCGACTTAAGCAAGCTGCTTAAGTCGACTTAAGGAAAATTAAGTCCACTATATAAAACCTCCTTTTAAGTTGACTTTTGGCTTAAGTCGACTTTCTAAAGTCAACTTAAACCAGTGTAGACCTGGAGTAGCCCTAAGTCGACTTAAAGTCGACTTAGGGCTCTCCAGGACTCCCCCACTGCCCTCCCTGCCAGGGTGGCTGGCACAGGGAGAGCCTGGCATGCCCCCCCACAGGGCAGTGCAGAGCCCTGCCCACCCTGCCCCTATGCCCTGCCAGGGTCCCTGTCCCCCTTTGCCCCATTGTACCCAGGTACAAGGGGGCAAAGTCTGAGCCCCCTGGCACTTGGCAAGGGGTGCCCCCCCTGCCACCGTGGACTAGTCCCAGGTCCACCTAGCCCCTACAAGTTGACCTAGGCGTCCAGTGTGGATGCTCTAGGTCGACTTTGTAGGGTCCCCCCAAAGTCGACTTAAAATTCAAGTATGGACATGCTAAGTCGACTTAGCTAAGTCGACTTAAATTAACAAGTGTAGACATAGCCAAGGTTACTAACAGGGCCCAAATTTGCTGACAGTTAATAATAAATTAAAAAAACACATTCATATTTTTTTAAAAGCGGTTTCTGGTATGCGCTCATTTCAAGTCCTGCTTAGCAAGATCTCCTTTGAAGACTATAAAAAGATATTGAAGTTCCTTTGATATTTAGGAACTATGTAGCACATTAGAGTACTCTTTAAATGGAAATGAATCTTAGCAATAGCCTTATAAAACAAGAGGGCCAGACTTGAGCTGCAGGGGATCTGATCATGAGTGTGTACAGATGTCAGAAAGAACACACACTGAGAAAACCTGGGAGAGACATTACACAGGATTCATACATCCAAACATTAAACAACATTCATATTCCTTACTACATTCATGTGGGCATAGCCAACAGGATGGAAAAATGTTTGAAGGTGGTTCTAAACAGTGTCAATGTTATTGTCAGGACAGACAGGTCAACTTCTCCAAAGATTGTGTATCTAATGGGATTGGTAACATTTGATTAGCCGTATTATTATAGCTGGTGTGCCAATTGCAACTATTAGCAACACCTATGGTTAAGATTGTTCGGTGCTTTCCATTATAACCTCTCGTTTGCAGTGATGTACACCCAGATAATCAAAGGAATTGAGGTGCCAAAAACTCTTTGAGAATCTGGGCCACAGAACTTTGCCAGACTTTAACTGTTCAGTCTGAGTGCTTTGAGTGTCTATCCTGGGGTGATTTTTTTAAATCTTTCAGCAAAAATATAGGGGTATTATTTCAGAAAAATCTTTTTTTTGCGGGGGGAGCAAAGGTGTGTCAGCATTTAGAGCAGCATGTGTGATTATATTATGTCCTGCAAAGTCTTTAGGGGGCAGGAGAAAGAGCAGAAGGTGGAAGACATAATAGAGCAGATAGACCCATGGAAAGCCTGGAGAAGGCAAATCAAGTCGGGGGGCTAAAATATAACAAGATCCAAGGCTGGAAGCTGAGGCTACTCAAATTTGGACTGAAAATATTTTCAATAGTGAGGCTAATTAACCACTTGAACAATTTTATCAAGGGTGGTGGTGGATTCGCCATAACTAGCAAGTTGTAATTCAAAATCAGAGGCTTTTCTAAGGCCTCGTCTACACTAGAGTTTTGTCAATGGAAGTTACGCTGACAATCATAAACCCCTACAATTACATCTTTTGTACGTAGTCGCACAGTACTCCTTCTGTCAGTGGACCATGTTCACTGTTGAAGCTCTAGCATCGACAATGAGACCAGTGCATTGTGGGTAGCTATCCTACTGTGCAACTCACCAGCTTCTGCAACTAGGAATTGTGGAAGTTGTGCTTTGAAGTGCACTATGGGTGCAGGCTCAGTCTCCCATGATGCAATTTTTTCTGTTCTATCATTCCATGGGTTTCTGACTTGGTTTCATGCGATTTTTCAGTGGCCCCTGTTTACTATGTGTCTGCCATATCTGTTGGAAAGGATAAATCTTGCACTGCTCTCTGCTGTTGTGGTCAGTGTTCTAAACACAACATGGCTGCTCATGGAGTATCTCATGAGCTCCAAATCAGAACAGGAATCCATGGTGCCTGTCCTGCTATGTGTCATGGAAAGAAACAAGACCAGATTACTTTTGGAATTCAAGGAAGAGCTTGCCACAGTGGATCATTGGTGCTGCGCTCAGGAAACAAGCATTGAGCAGCGAGATCACATTGTGATGCATGTGTGGATGATGAGCAGGGGCTGAAGAACTTTAAGATATGCATATCCACCTTCTTGGAACTGCATGTGTTACTCACTGCTGCACTGCCCCACAAGGACACCAGAAATGAAACCTGCCCTCTCAGTGGAGAAGGGGGTGGTGATCACTGTGTGGAAGATGGCAACTCCAGACTGCTACTGGTCAGTCGTGAATCAGTTTGGAATTGGGAAGTCCACTGTTTGGATAGCGTTAACACAAGTGTGCAGGGCCATTAATCACATCCTCCTACGAAAGACTTTGACTCTTGGAAATATCTGTGAAATAGTGGAGGACTTTACAGCAATGGGATTCCCTAACTGTGGTGGGGTGACAGATGGCATGCATATCACAATTTTGGCCCCATACCATCTTGTGGCAGATTATATCAATAGAAAGAGGTACTTCTCTATGGTATTGCAGGAGTTGTGCATCACCAGGGTCATTTAGCTGATATCAACGTGAGGTGGTCCAGGAAAATGCATGATGCTCACATATTCAGGAACAATGGACTGTACAAGTTCCAAAGGGAGAGCCGTGTCAAAGCGTCTGACGAAGTGGGATTTTCTCCCACGAAAGCTGATGTGATAAATAGATTTGTTAGTCTTTAAAAGTGCCACAGGACTCCTTGTTTATTGTTGGACTGTACAGAAAGCTGCAAACAGGGACTTTGTTTCCAGACCACAAGATTCCAGTGAAGGGTGTTGAAATGCCCATCATAATTGTGGGAGACCCAGTCTACCCCTTTCTCCCAGGAAACCTTACACAGGAAACCTGAACAGCAACAAAGAGCGCTTCAACAATAGGTTGAGCAAAATGACAGTTAAATGTGCATTTGGCAGTTTAAAAGCTTGCTGGCACTGGCTGTCTGGCAGGTTAGACCTGAATGAGGAAATATTTCCATGGTCATAGCAGTGTTTTGTGCGCTGCATAATATCTGAGGCTAAGGGTGAAATGCCTCCTCAAGGCTGGAGTATGGAAGCCGATCACTCGTCAGCTGATTTCGAGCAGCCAGATACCAGGTCTATTAGGGACACTGAAGGGGGTTATTCAAATCAGGGAGACTTTGAGGAACTATTTTGACAATGAGGCTTAATAATGTGTCTTTCTATAAAGCATTCTGCCATGCTTGGTTAACTTGCCACCTTGCATGTAAATTTTGATGATTGCATACGGACCATGGTTTGTAGCGTGCAAATCTACCAATTGCCACTGTGTATTAAGTTGAGTAGCAACCACGGTGTGTAGGAGAGAAACAAATACTGATTATCTTTCAGAGAGTATTTTTTATTAAGCAGCTATTAACAACATACAGAAGATGCTAGGAGTCTCTCACAGCTGTGTGTGACTCCAGTTCTTGTTTTGGAACCTGTCCGAAGGAGTGAAGTGAATGGGATACTGTGACGGGCCGAGAAGATGCAAGGAATTTGTTAGACAATTTGGTGAGAGCATGGCAAATGATTCTATATGGGCTGCAGGGGCAGGGGAAAGCACGCATATGTTCTGCCTGTAGTGTGATCAGAGGCTTCAGCACCTCCGTTTGCTACTCCATCACTTTTATCATCTGCTCCTGGCCTGCTCAAATTTGCTGCTGCCTTTGGTTCCTCTCCTCCCTAGCTCTTTTCATATTTTCTGCAACTTTTTCTCTCCATGCCCTTCATTCTTGTTAGGCAACTTGAGAGGTTTGGAGGACCCTCTGAAATGTGTTCTCCTTGCTCCTAATGGGTCATTTCCTTATTTGGCAGAAGCAAGTTATTGGTGTGTAGGGGGGTCTCACAAAGGCTACATCTGCAGCAGCATAAGTAACAAAAACCAGAAGCATGATTGTTAGTGCGCTCATAGCATCAAATGGTGATAGTAAAATGCACCTCTTTCTCACTGTCCCCTGGCAAGCATGCAGCTTGGTGGGGGAAGGCTTCAAGATGGGGCAAATGATGTTGGTGTTTTTCTAAGGAGGCCACTGCAAGTGACTATGGACAATATTGTAAATACTGCCACCATTTTCCAGAGGCAGGGGTCGTAGAAGCTGATATCTCACTTCTGAGGATAAGCAAGGATGCATCTCCTGCATGCATGCAGATTCACTGCAAGTCCCTGTACAGCTCACCTGAACAAGTGATTGCTGATTGGCATGAGGAAGTCTCTTACAATGAAGGAAGGAACAAAGCAGCTCATAAGTATCTCCAGGAAATTTTCCTGGAGACCTCTCTGGAGGATTCCCATGAAATCTCAGTGTGCATTAATAGCCTGTTCCACCCCATTGCATAGCTGCACAGCGGAATGTGAAGCCGACACAAAGACAGCTAGCATTGTACATTTCTATCCCTTAACCCACTTCAAGTATATAACAAAGCAAAGGACAGCTCAACTATATGTTGAGCGGTATCAACTCAAAATGATCACTTACCAGGACTTCCCCCTCCTGCATCATGTGCGCCAGAGACAGAGTGCTGGGATTGGCTCAAACCCTCTGGAGTTGAGAAGAGGTCCTTATTCACCATGATATTGGGGAACCCTGTTGCCTGTCCCATCGCATCCTCCAACGCCACTTCCTCATCTTCTAGTTTATCCTCAGGGTTGAGTCCACTGGCCACTGACTCCCTCAAACTTTAAGAATCATGGAGCTCTTGGTGGTGGAAGTGGGATCATGGCTGAGGATGTTGTCCAACTCACGATAGAAGCGGCAGGTCTTTGGTGCAGCACCAGAGCAATGGTTTGACACCCTTGTCTTCTGGTATGCCTACCTCAGCTCCTTCATCTTTGCATGGCATGTCCTGTTAGTAGCCCGCATCCAACTTTCCACCAGAAATCTGACTGTAGGTATCAAAATCCCTATGGCTGGAGTGGGGTTGGGATTTCACAGCCTCCCTTCTTCAGGTATTCAGCAGATCCAATGGCTTTGGTGTGCTCCAAGTGGGAGATCATTTGCTTCGTGTGGTTGCCATGATCAGTTGGGAAGATGAGATTTGAGCTCTCCACTCCAACCAAGCAGGAAATGAAACTTCAGAAATCCATGGGCTTTTAAAGGGGGAGGGTGGATGCCTGTGTATCTGGGTGCAGGGCAGTGAAGATTGAACTGCTGATCAAAGTGGGCAGGGTGGGCATTGTGGGAGACCTCCTGGATGCTATTTATGGTGAGATGAGTGTAATGTCTACTTTGATACTTTGTCAGTCTAAGAGCCACAGGCTATGTCTACACTTACAAAGTTAAGTCAACTTTGTTAAGTCGACTTAACAGCAGAGATGGCCGATATATTGGCTTTAAGTCAACTTTAAAGTCGACTTAGTGTTAATCCCCATCTACACTGGCCTTAAATTGACTTAAGGTGTCGATTTAAGGCTTAAGTCGACCTAAAAGGAGGTGTTATTAAGTCAACTTAAGCTTTCCTTAAGTCGACTTAAGAAAAGCCCAGTGTGGACGTGGTTTTGTTTAGGTCGACTTAAGCGTCCTTAAGTCAACCTAACTTGCCAGTGTAGACGCACCAACAAAGAATGCTTCACTGCTTGCCAATGTGGTTTTACTTTATCAGCAAAGCAGGAGAATTTTGTCAGTGAGAGTAGTATTGTAGTATGTACACATTAATTGTTTTGTCAATGAAAGCTGATTTTTGTTGGCAAAACTCTGTAGTATAGACAAGGCCTAAAAGAGATGCTCTACTTCAGCCAGGAATTAATCTGGAAAAGTCGTATGGGCTGTATAAAGCAGGGAGTCAGACTAGATAATCTTAATAGTCTATTCATCTATTAAATGATGCCATTCGGCAGTGGACTTTTGCCATCCTTGGAAAAGCTGCCCAGATCTGACCAAGGTATGAGCCTCTGAAAATCTCACTTTGTCCATGCTCCTCAGAGACTGGCAAGAGTTTAGCACAGATATTGACAGGAAAGGGAGGTAGGTACAATGCTGGTACATGTCAAAAAGACCACACTAAGATGGAATAATACACAGAGCACATATCAGGAACCTATGGGATGTTGCAATTGCCCAGGGCTGCAGGCTCTGAACAGGATTTTACTTTCCAAATGATTCCATTGGCTGCTGGAGACCATCTGGTGCCATAACTGAGGGAGCCTGTCTCTCCTGTGCTCTCAGTGACCCTCCAACTGGTGTCCAGGCAGCATGGAGGAAGAGGAGGAAGAAGCACTGTGGCTTCAATTCAGAGAGGTGAGCAGCAGGGGGAGGACAAAGGTAGGCAATGTAGGCTAGGAGCCATAGAAGTTGAGGGGGAAGGCAAGTGGGAGGGGACTGGAGATGACGGAAGACGGAGCAGAGGTTTTGCATCCATTAGAGAATACTCCCCTCCCTGGCTGGACTATGTCTTCAGAAGCCGTGATGTACTGTGGGCTCCTCTCTTGGTGAAAAACGTGAAAAAGGGCTAATGTCTCTTTGAAGATGAGTGTAACGAAGGCCGGGACCACAAACACTAATATGTTTGGCCTGGGTGCAATTACAATAGTCCTGTAATGGTTCCTTGCCCTTAAATTCCTGATATGTATTCTCAGCTGTAACTCCATCATTGTGGTTTTTGTCTGGAATAAGTGTACAGGCATTGTGCCTACCTCACTTTCTTGCCAGTAAAAGGGCAATTTAGGCCTGTTCTCTGAAAAGGGGCCTCGATTTTTTCTAGTGCAATTTTTGGGTTGCAAAGGCACCTAACACTTTAAATTGCTAATCGAAGGAGGGTGCAAATAAGGCTATCTAGTCACCTAGCTGCACCTGGTTCTTGGACATCTAAAAAGCAGTAAATGAGGGGCACCGAAGTCTTTTAAGAGTTAAAGTCTCACTGAATTCAGTGGAAGCCAAATTGGGCCCAGTACAGATAATGCAGGATGTACCTCTGGATATGGCAGAGCTTCTCAGAAGGTATTTTGCACATATTTCACTGCCTCCTGTGAATGTGAACCTGTTACAGCTTGATGGGGATGAGTGGGTGGTACCATATGGTGAGGCTGTCACCCTTAATAGCAGGAGCCACTCTCTAAATAAAAAAGTGTGTCTGTGTGTTTTGAGGGGATGGAATGGGGGGCGGGGGGACTTTAAAACAAAGAAAGGAGGCCACAAAAACTAGGGAAGCTGGAACTCTACATAACTCTTTCAGTGCCAAACTCCTCATCACCTGCTCCCATCACAAGAGAATTCTTTATCCAGAATGATCTGTGTCTGCCTTGCACACATTATGAGGTAACACAGACTTCCCAACAACTTCGAAAGCCTTAACATAGGTTACAGGGACAGATAAATGGATTTAAAACAGGTCTACTGACCTGCTAAACCATGAGATCATTTGGCTGGGTTTTCCGCACAGCACCTGACAGTGTCCTGAGTGCTTAATAGCCAAACTCCACTTTCCCAGGTGCAACAACTGTGGAACACAATGTGCAGAACCTGTTGTAAAGTCCTACTCTGCTTTAGGTGTTTGGGATGTCATCAGCTGTTGCAGGGAGTCATGGACTCAGGTCCTGTCAGGGAGTAAAAAAGACTTCCAGTGGCTTTTTAGCCATAGACTGAGTAGTATGAACATAGCTGTGCAGCATTAGAAATCAGGATCCTATTACATTATTGAGAGGCTGGTTTCCAAGGCAAGGGGGGTGCGTCTACACTTGTGAATTAAGTCGACTTAAGCCTGCTTAAGTCGACTTAATTTACTCTGCATCTACACTACACTTTCCTTAAGTCGACTTAAGCAGCTGCTTAAGTTGACTTAAGAAAAAATTTAGTCGACTTTACTAAACCTCATTTTAAGTGGACTTTGCTGGCTAAGTCGACTTTAGAAAGTCGACTTAACCAGTGTAGACGTGGAGTATCCCTAAGTCGACTTTAAGTTGACTTAGGGGCCTCCAGGGCTTCCCCACTGCCGTCCCTGCCAGGGTGGCTGGCACAGCCACAGCCTGGCGTGCCCCCCTACAGGGCAGGGCAGGGTCCTGCCCACCCTGCCCTTATGCCCTGCCAGTGTCCCTGTCCCCCTTTGCCCCATTGTACCAAGGTACAATGGGGCAAAGACTGAGCCCCCTGACACTTGGCAAGGGGTGCCCCCCCTGCCACCGTGGACCTGTCCCAGGTTCACCTAGCCCCTAGAAGTAGACCTAAGCATCCAGTGTGGATGCTCTAGGTCGATTTGGCAGGGTCCCCTTTAAGTCGACTTAAATTTTGAGTGTGGACATGCTAAGTCGACTTAAATTCACAAATGTAGAGATAGCCGGGGAGATTAGGCCCATGCTATTCTTTTATTGTGTTCTGTAACAATTTAACCATATGCACTACAGTCTCCTAACACCAGAGAGTGCGGAATCCTTACATTAATGACCGGTAAGAGACCAGGGAACATTGGCAAGAAGGTAAGGAGCTGCCTAGAGTGACCTAAGAACCTGTTAATGTCATTTGGTAAGAGGTTACAGAAGCCTCATGAGTCTGGTGTGTACTTTCTAGTTCATCTGAGAACGCCATGTGCGGTCTCAAATGAATGCCAGTGTCAGACTTGCTATTAATATCTTAATGAAATGTATGCACAGCTACTATGTAGGGAATCATGTAGATATAATGACAATATGTTTTAAATGTCTGTATCAAGGTGTTAGGAACCTGCAAGGGTGAAAACAGGATTTCCTCCAGATAGAAGGTAAGAAATGTGTATTTCTTTCTCAGGGTGTAAATTAAGCAGTGTAAGCTAACACAGTGGATGCCTATTTACATGCAAAGACAAATGTAACAAAGCGATGTGAAGTCAGTAGGGAAGCAGCACATAGGAAAAAGCAAGCAATCGGTGGATACCCTGTCTATAGACAAAGACAATTAACTTTGGGAATATATCTGAAAGGCAAAGAAGAGACCCCGACATCCTGCACATAGGAAGTAAATGGACAGCATGCTCACATCAATGAAAATGAGATCACAGCCAATCTTGACTGAAAACATTGCAGAGGACTATGGATGAAATTCATTTCTTACTTTAGACAGGAGATTAAACTCGTAGGTAAATTGAGTCTCTAGAAAGTGTGTTATGATTTTGTTTTATATCTAAACATCCATTTCCAATGTCCTTACTCACTGTCACTTGAATCTTTGATACTAAACTTACTCGGGTTTTCACTAGAAGTATATTTAAGTGATGTGCTGTGATATTAAGTGATTGCTGACCCTGAGTTGAATCACACAAACTGGTGTGTTCTGTTCCTTTGGAAACAGCGGACTTGGTTGTTCTGGGTATGTCTACACCTGCAAAGCTAAGTTGACTCTGTTAAGTCGACTTAACAAGGTTGACTTAAGTTGACTTAAAGTCAACTCTGTTAAGTCGATTTAACAAGGTTGACTTAAGTTGACTTAAAGTCGACTTTGTTAAGTCGACTTAGAGAGTCTACACTAAACACTTAAGTCGACTGCCTGCGTCCACACACGCAGGTGCTAGGTCGATGGAGTGCCATGGCTGGGGAGAAGGGAGCCGCGTGTGGCTCCCTTCTCCCCAGTGCCATGGCTCCCTTCCTGAAGCCACGGCTCCCCCGAACCTCAGCTCCCTTCTCCCCAGCTCTAGGTCGACTTAACCAATTAGGTTGACCTAGGGCATCCACATCAGCTTTAGGTAGATTTAACAACCTAAAGAGGGGAAGTTACTTAGTTGACTTAAGGAAGCACTTAAGTCGACTTAATGAAAGCCAGGTGTGGACGCGGTGTTCTGTAGGTCGACTTAAGCGTCCTTAAGTCGACCTAAATGGCTAGTGTAGACATACCCTCTGTATGTAGCCAGTGACAGGGGCTTGATATTGCCAGGGACACCGGACTTGGGTGCATCTATTATTCATCTGCAAAGTAAAGTAAGGGCTGGCCTAGCCCAAAGGAGATAGCGTGCCTGATGGACTGGTGGAAGCTGACACCCAGCTAAACACAGGCAGGACTTCCTTACAATGGAAGAAGGGGGTGGGGTAACAACGTGACTCAGTCCTGGGGTCAGGAAGGAATTTTTCCCCAGAGCAGATTGGCAGAAACCCTGGTTCTTCTGCAGTATGGGGCACGGCTCACTTGCTGATGGATTCTCT
This sequence comes from Pelusios castaneus, assembly GCA_007922175.1. NCBI lineage: Eukaryota > Metazoa > Chordata > Testudines > Pelomedusidae > Pelusios > Pelusios castaneus. Next base: position 37,297 of record ML685931.1, on the reverse strand, counting down.
GTACCGCAAAGTCCTTAAACTATGATTTGAGGACTTCAGTAACTCAGTCATAGGTTAGGGATCTACTGTAGGAGTGGATTGGTAAGGTTCTATGGCCTGCATTATGAAGGAGGTCAGACTAGATCAGTGGTTTTCAACCAGTGTGTTGTGGCACACTGGTGTGCCATGAGAATTGTCCAAGTCTGCCATGAAATTTTGTACAAAGGTAATGAAAATCAGTGTAAAACAAACATTGTTTCATTTTAACCAATACTCTATCCAACCAAAATTTCAACTCATAAAATTCATGAAAATTAATCATCAAATTAAAAGTGAGGTATCAGTCTTTCGATTCTAAAACATGAACATTCTAAACCCAGGTAGCCAAAGGGCAAAATTGACCTGGTTTTTTTTTCTGGTGGACCTGAAACATAAATGCATTTGATCCTTCTTTAGCTTGTTGTATGCGCCATGTTGCAAATCACTCTAGTAAGACCGTAACCATGGTAAATGTAAGTAAATGTGATGTTTGTGAGCAATCAGTTCAGCTGAAAAAAGTGTTACTGAAAAGGTTGGGAACCACTGGACTAGATGATTATATTGGTCCCTTCTGACCTTAAAGTCTATGAGTCTATGGTACCTCAAGAAGTGTCATACCTCATACCTGACAAACTGCACTGAATGTCAGTTGTATTAGCAACACTAGTAGGAAAGGCGATCACACAGAGGAACTTGAGAAAAATAGGAAGGGAGAGTAAAGAGAAATGAGAAGAGAAGAACCCTACTAGGAATGATGCCAGAGGAAAGAGATGGAACATTCATACTAGTATGACCTGGCATTCAGCTCTTCAGAGCTAACATTCAGATCCCTGGAGTGCCTTCATCTCCCTTGGGACTTCGCTGAGCATTCAGGCTGCCTTCCACTATCCAGACATGGGCCTCTTTTACCTGAGACAGCCACCAGCCCATCCATGTCTTTCCCAGGGGCTGTGGAGCTGCCTGTCTGGATGGCTCAGTGTAGTGACACGTAAGCACCTATTTTACTTTAACTTGACTGAAGTGGGACTTAAGCACATCCTTGCTTTACATGCTTTCCGGACCATGGGCATTCTCCTGAACTGGGACCAGTATGTGGAGTATACCTAGCCAAGGTCATTGTTTTTATTGGTACATGACATGAACTGCTGATGGAGTTCTAGTGACATGTATGTACATAGATGTCTGGCACTTTCAGAGTTCATGTGCTTGTACCAAGTCACCTGCTTTGGAGGTAGCCTTCCCTCCCTAATGCACAGAGAGTGACTAAGAGAGGTCATATTTGGGGCCAGGAAGGAATTTTCCCCCAAGGTAGATTGGCATAGCCTTGGAGGGTTTTCTTGCCTTCCTCTGTAGCTTGGGGCACAGGTCACTTGCTGGATGATTCTCTGTACCTTGAAGTCTTTAAATCATTATCTGAGGACTTCAGTAACTCAGTTTTAAGTTAGGGGCCTATTACTAGAGTGTGTGGGTGAAGTTCTGTGGCCTGCATCGTGCAGGAGGTCAGATTAAAACCTATATGATGATCATAATAGTTCCTTCTGACCTTATAGTCTATGGCTACGTCTACACTTGTAAAGTTAAGTCGACTTAACAAGGTCAACTTTAAGTCGACTTAAAGTCGACCTTGTTAAGTTGACTTAACAGAGTGGCTACACGTTAACTCGACTTAAGTCAACCTTGTTAAGTCGACTTAACAGTAAACATAGCTGTCGACACTGGCTTTAAGTTGACTTAGTGTCGACTTAAGGCTTAAGTTGACCTTCAGAGGTGGTGTTATTAAGCTGACTTAAGCTGTTATTAAGTCGACTTAAGGAAGCACTTAAATTGACTTAATAAAAACCCTGTGTGGATGCGGTTTTGTGTAGGTCAACTTAAGCATCCTTAAGTCGACCTAAGTTCCCAGTGTAGACGCACCCTTTGTGTCTATGAATGTGGAGAAGGGTGAAGAAGGGACGCCTTAATTCAACTGATATGAACCTTCCGCTTTGTCTAGGGTTCTTTGACCTCAGGGGGACTGGCTCTGGCTAAGAACACAGAAATGACCAAAGTGGGTCAGACCGAAGGTCCATCTAGCCCAATATCCTGTCTTCTGACAGTGACCAATGCCAAGTGCTTCAGAAAGAATGAACTGAACACCGCAATTATTGAGTGACCCATCCCCTGTCATCCGCTCCCAGCTTCTGGCAATCTTAGGCTATGGATACTCAGAGCATGGTTTTGCATCCCTGACCATCTTGGCTAATAGCCATTGATGGACCTAACCTCCATGAACTTAACTAGTTCTTTTTTTAACCTCATTATGCTTTTGGCCTTCACAAAATCCCCAGCAATGATTTCTACAGGTTGACTGTGCACTCCTCAGAGTTAACGAACGAGTGCCCAATGCCCAGCCAGGTGTTAAGCAACTATCACTGGCTGTTCCCCAGAAGGGGACTTGTAAACAGGTAGTTTCTCACACACATACCCTTTGGAGGCTGCTGCCATGACCCCTGACCCCATGATGACACAGAAAAGATTTTTCCAGCTCCTGCAGAGAAGTATAAACGAGGGACAGTGACATCATCCCTTCTCCTGCCTCTGCCCCATGTCTACACAAGGAAACAAGATCTTCTTGAAAGCAAAGAGATCTCCACTGAGACTTATGGAGACACTGAACCTAACTGGAAGGTGTTCCAGTTAGTTGGCACGAACTGTTGTGAGGTGTTGGGGGAGGAGAATCCTCTTGCTTTTAGAATGATTAGCCTGACCCCACTTAAGATTTAGATGGCAGTTTTGCTATTTTATTTCCTTTTGTAACCAGGTCTAATCTTCTATGCCAGTGCCACTTAACCACCCTGCCTCCATCTTTCTCTAGTTAATAAATTTATGCAGATGTTTAATCTAGACCAGTGAGTTTGTCTAAAGAGCTTGGGGGATCTGGTTAGATTACAGAGGCTGGTGTATGTCTACTGCCTTTTGATGGAGTGGCAAACTAACTAATGAGCTGCACTGATGTCAGACACACATTCTGGAGGTGTAAGGCTGAGGCTGGAGGAATTTGTGGGTGTCTCCCTATACAGAGTTCATGAGTGACCTGGCAGAGCCTTTATGCCATGTAGCTGGCTGTGTCTCTGCATAGTGATGGCTGAGCCTGGAGGAGTTCACTGTTCACTAGCTTGGCAGTGTAAGGAGACAGCACAGTAGGAGAATGAAAGGGGGAACAGGGGCACCACAGTGCAGACTGAGCTCCAGGGAATGTCACACTCATGTTCACCTGGAACACCAAACAACCACCGGAACTGGGGACCTCCTTTGCTACTGTGCACCAGGCGTACAAATGCGGTGGTACCACCATGGCCGCCATTCACCCCTACTTTGTCCGGCTGTGAGTGAGAATGCAAGGCAGTGGGCATGCTTCTGGTGGCAGTATTGTCCCATTGGAGTGACTGAGCTGTTCTTTTCCAATTCAAGTCAGTTAACCAGCCAATACTCCAAGTAAAGGCAGGGAATGAATGTTGTTAGTGTGTGTGGTGGCTTTGCTACTCACCTAACGGAGAGAGTTTTAGGGTCTGGTTTCCTGAAAACACACTTGAGGATTCCTCATTTGTTTTTCTATAAACTGTGCCAGGTGCCATCAGTGAAGAGCTGTTACTGTAGCCAGTGAGTATCCTTTGCCTAGATCGGTTAGGTTACCTAGTCCACCCCAGGTGGGTTTAAAGATTGCTCCAGGCAGGTCATTTCTAAGTGCCATGTCCCATGTAGTTTGCAATGTGTTAATTGCCAATGGTTCCATCTCACCTCTGTGAAGAGCAGAGAGTGAAAGCTTTATAGCTTTTCAATGGCTGTCCTCAGCTAAGGGTTGAGAAGAGAATTTGAAAATTATATCTCATAAATAAAAGAAGATGGCCCGAAACAGACACAGTACTGACTTCCCCCCAGGACTGTGCTAATGCTCATAAAGAGCTCATGCAGTGCCCTTGGTGTTATGATGCCAGAAGAGTCCCTCGAGTGAATCACCGCCTTGTACTCTCTCCAGAGCTACCAGTTACCCTCTGCAAATTCATCTGTGAGCAGTGCAATGAACAGACTTGCAAATGAGAGACCTTAAAGCTGCATTTTTAAGAGAGGAAACGTACCAGTTGTCAGTTAAACCTTACAAATAAAAAGGGAAAGTAATGGAAAGGTCAAAGAGGTGGGAGACAGATGGGGTGGGGGTGCAGTAAAACCAGTGCTGTTCTTGGTAATGAGGGGAGGAGAAGAGACTGATACACCGTGAACAAATGGAAGTTACGCAGTGTCCTCACCTCGACAGGCAAAGACAACGCATGAGCCCTAATTTATTAGCCTATTTGGAAAGAACACTTTCCTCTCCCAATCACTGGAGGGGATATTTATGGCTTGCTTCTGTGCTCCCCGTAAGAGTAACGATCGTTCCTGTAGTGAAGATAAGGAAAATGGAATCTCACTGAAGGACAAATATGGGTACCACTGGAATCAACATACCCTTTTTGGAGCCAGGATTAGAGGATGAAAAATTGCAACCCATGTATATTACAAATAAAAGAAGTTCCATAGGGGTAGCCATGTTAGTCTATTGCAGAAAAACAATAGAGTCCTGTGGCAGTTGTAAAGACTAACGGATTTATTTATCGCACGAGCTTTCGTGGGAGAAAATCCCCCTTCGGCAGACGCTTTGAAGAATAAAAGAAGCTACATTAAAAGAACTCTGGGCCTGCAAAGGTGAGCACTCCAAAGTGAGGACATGCCAGGATTATTTCTGCTCTGTTTATGCATTAGGATGCAGTCTGTAATTACCTGGACACATACTATTTCTTTTCACAAGAGCCATGCCTCCTTCAGTGCACACGATAGACAGTGCCTGACAAATCAGGAAGATAGCCAGTGTTCCTTGTTTCCTTATCATATCAGGCTTTCTTTGCCATATGACACTGGCTATCTTTGTGGCCACCCATGACTCCTCTGAACAGTGAAGCCATTTATGCAGCCAGTTTTCCTGGTTCCATGTCTCCCAGCCCAGCTCTGTTTGTCTGTTCCTCCATCTATGTCTTCTCCAATTCCTACAGCATGAACTCCCTGGGGAATTGTCTCATTTGTACCATTCCTAGTACAAAGGGATTCCTAATGGGAGCCTCTAGGCTTTGCCCAATATTCATATAATAAAAATAGTATTTTTCTGCACACCATCCAAACTCTGCACCAAATACAGAACTGTTAATGTCCCATGGGCTTCTCTTAAGTGCCTATTCTCATAGAATCTGAGCACCTCAGATCAATGTTATTCATCCGTCTTCACAGCTCTCCTATAAGAGAGCCATCCATACTTTCAAGAAGGGGTACTGAGGCACAAAGTGCCCCCCCCAATGCCTCAATTTTAGAATGTCCTGCAATTTGGGGCTTCTGAGTTTTCCAAAGTGTGGAACATCCACAACTCTCTGTGACTTCAGTTGTAGTTGTGAATGCTCAGCACTTCTGTGATTCGGACCCCAGGGGTCCCAATCCTGGAACCTTGAAGATGAGGAGCACACAGAAAGTGGACTTCTGCAAACAGCTTTTACTTAAGTGACTTGCCCAACATAGAATCATAGAATAATAGGGTTGGAAGGGACCTCACGAGGTCATCACAGAACAAGTCTGGGGCAGAACTAAGGATGGATCACATCACAACCATCTGCATTTTCCCCATCCCTACTCATCTGATACGCCCTAACTTATTTATTACACAACTTTCACAGCAAAAGAGGCTGAGATCAAACAGAAACAGCTTCATTAAGCGAGCACCACCCACTCTTTGCACTGAATGAGGAAAACAGTATGTGATCACACAATTAGCAAACTCATGGCCTTTTGGCTCCTATTCTACTGCCTCATCCCTACTCCGGAGGAATTTTAGGAGAGGAAAGGATCCACATCCTGTGATTACATTTCACTGCATCAGGTCAGACTACTTCAGCAAATCAAACAAGTTGTATACAAGTTGTGAAATGTAATCACAGGATTTATCTTTCCCTCCCATACTGTAAGTTTTTTCCACTTTCTGGCATCTGATGAAGTGGGTCTTCAGCCACGAAAGCTCACGTGAAAAATAGTCTTTAAAAGTGCCACGAGACTCCTTGCTTGTTTTACAATAATGCAAGTTAGTGCAGGCTCTGCCTGTGTGGCACTGTCTAACCCCCCATGACTCAGACCAAGAAGCAATGGTGAGTACTGGGGTTTCACTCACTGCATCCTGCTGGGAAAACCCAGCTTTCCTTGCTTCTTGGCCTCAAACTCCCAGCTCTTCTATGGGATCCAGGTCACGGACTAAGGTAACCCTTGCAGGAATATGCTCTGGTGCAAGGCATGCCCTCCCCGGCCCCATATTCTGAAGTAACCAAGCGCATTGCCACAGTGCTCTTCTTGAGGGGTTGGACAACCGTTGTGTGACAGTGCAGGCACCCCAGATACCTGCTGGATGCTGGTGCTCAGGTATTTCTTTACTAGAGATATGCCAGAGGGGAGCATGCAATAGAAAAACAGCTCAGGAAAAGTGAACAGGGTTTCGTGAGGTGGTAGGAATTCTCCCCCACAGAAAGGTATATAGCACATCACACATTGCAGAGCAGAATCCCAGCAGCTCCAAGTTCTAGACAGTTGTAAGGTATTACTCTGTCAGGGCGCGTCTACACTATAAATTAAGTCGACTTAAGCTTGCTTAAGTCGACAATTTACTCTGTGTCTACACTACACTTTCTTTAAGTCGACTTAAGCAAGCTGCTAAAGTCGACTTAAGGAAAATTAAGTCAACTTCATAAAACCTCATTTTAAGTCGACTTTTGGCTTAAGTCGACTTTCTAAGTCAACTCCCCCACTGCCCTCCCTGCCACGGTGGCTGGCACCGGGAGAGCCTGGCATGCCCCCCACAGGGCAGGGCAGAGCCCTGCCCATCCTGCCCCTATGCCCTGCCAGTGTCCCTGTACCCCTTTGCCCCATTGTACCCAGGTACAATGGGGCAAAGGCTGAGCCCCCTGGCACTTGGCAAGGGGTGCCCCCCCCTGCTACTGTGGACCAGTCCAAGGTCCCTCTAGCCCCTACAAGTGGACCTAGGTGTCCAGTGTGGACGCTCTAGGTCGATTTTGTAGGGTCCCCCCCAAAGTCGACTTAAAATTTAAGTGTAGGCATGCTAAGTTGACTTAAATTAACAAGTGTAGACATAGCCTCAGGGTCCAGCTGTAAGGGAGGCTGGCCTACCTGCTGACCAACATTTGCAAAATCTGGGTGTTTCAAGTTAAATGTCAGAAACCTTCATAGGAATCGAATTCAGAGGTCTAATTTTCAGTGGTGCTGAGCCCCTCTCCCCCCTCTCCAACCTGTGAAGGCAGTGGAAATGAAGCACAATGTCAGTGAATGTCAGGCTACTTCTTGAGGTGCCTACAGTCAAAGCAGATGGTGCTGAGCTGTAATGATGAAAGCAGAACCAATAGGTGGGTGCTTTGAGGGAGCAAAAGGGGTCCAGAACATGTCTACACTGCACACTCAGCCCGGCCTCTCAACATTCTGAACCCAACCCTCCCTTTTGGTCACACACCAATCAGCCTGGGTCAGCAAACACTCAGCCCAGTCCTAGGTTTCTGCTAAGGGGGTGGGTCAAAGCCTAAGTCCTGCTGCGACTCAGGTCCAAGCCCTATCATTTTGCAGTGTGAACGCAGTTCAAGCCACAGACCTGAGTCAGGGAGGTCTGTGTACTGCAGCACAGACGCCATAGCACAGCCATGAGACCAACTCCAATAACCATAACCCCAGAATTACAATGCAATGTAAACGCTCAAGTGCGGGCTTAGGAACACTGAGGCCACACAAGCTCGGGTCCCACAGACGCATGTTTCCAATGCAATATAGACATATCCTAGGAGACTGACTCCTTTTTCTAAATCAGAGCTTTGGAAAGGATTAGTTGTACTAATCGAGCTGCATCAGTCTAATTTATTGGAGGGGATGGAGGGTTTGTTTTTTCTTCTCTCTCCACCACCCACTTGCCTTCAAAAAAGAAAGAAACAGGGACATTGAATGCAACCCCTCCTCCTACCATAACACAACAGAGTGTGAATTTCAGTTTCCATAGCAACATGGCTGCATTCTTGCACATCTGCATTGTTTTCATGTATTGATTACAATGGAAGCATATGGAAGAACTGGCTGTTACACTCCATATGCTGCAAACTGATTCTGCTCTCATCAGGGGCACCAGTGTGAAACTGGAGGACGGGCCAGTCGGTGGAGTCCCTCCAAGATCTGAATCTGGTCCGATACCTTCAGTGGAGTTTAGTCTGTGCAGTGTCCTCCATTTAATAATATAACTGGCCACTGAAGATAATATCCATGTGCAATATGAGCCGAATGTACTATGGAAATCCTAGCTTTTTCATTTCCTAGCATCCTTGTCTTCAAATGTGCCTACATGAATGTAAGGCACTTGCTCTGAATAGTATTGTTGTAAACAGATATATTTTGCAGCATGGTTTCAGCAGAAGACAACAAAGAGCTCGCATTTACCAAAGAGATCCTGTGTGTCGTGATTTTTAGCTTTTACTCTGACCCTAATGGAAGGAAGTCCATTTCACACAGGATGTAAACAGCTCACCAGATGTTACTACAAAGTTATGGCAATTAGTTAAGCTAACCAATCATGCTGCCAACGCAATTAAAAATGATTCTTTGGTTTTGTAAGCTCCTGTTTTTTCCTGCACAAGCCAAGGTTCATTGTTTATCAAGGGTGTTGGGGTCTCTTGCTGGGCAGAAAGGGAGGATGATAGATGTATGTTTTGAAAAGCTACTGTTCAAATGTCATTTTCATTCCTGGGTGACATCATGGGACCTATTAACCCTTTCACATCAGAGGGTCAATTTCAACCTCCTCTCCCATTGCCTGGATTTTTACTTGCTGAGCAAAAGGGATAGGAGGATTGGGAAAAAAGAGGGAGGGTAACTCATCAATCTTTTATGTTTTTGTCTTCCCATTATTTGCTGCTCGGTCATTAATACCTAAGCAAATGCATCCCACAAAGAATTACAATTGACTGAGGCTTCAACCCAACACACCTGAAATGAAATAAGCCTCAATAAGCCTAATTACAAAAAGTGATTTCAGCTATTGTGTTGTTTTTGTCACACAGCGTGAGGTGCTGGTGAGAGCGAAGGTGGGGTTCTGCAGGGGGCTCCTTTATGCCTTAAGACTTCATAATTTTCCCTTCCCACTTGCTGTGATGGTGGGAGTCGCCCTGCAGGATGAATTTGACAATAGGCTTAAGTGAGTCAGGCTGAAAACCACCCCCCTTTTCTGCATGTCTGTCACCTTGTAATGGGATTTACAGACCCCACACAAAAGCCTGGGTGGGAATCAAATAAAAAATAGAGAAAAGAGGTGAAAGACTAAACACCCAACGCCACCCCCTGGCATGGGGGCACAGCACACAGCATATCTGGGGTGTAAGGGATATTCACAGTCTGTTATACACATCACAGGCCCTCTGCCCACACCTGGCTGCATTGCAGTGAGCCAGGGAGTTAGAGACACTGGCTCTGGAAGTGGCCACACACCTTCATACTCTAGGAGCAGGGCCCTTCTCCCCAACATCAGCCTCCCTCACTGTCTCCAGCTGCTCACCACACCCAGCTCCAGACTGCTCCAGCATGGCTCCATGCTCTGGGATGCTCCTTGGGCCCCTCTGGTCCTGCTGCTGTGGGTCCGCTCTGCATAGGGTTACCAGATGTCCGACAAAAGGAGGACATGTCCTCCTTTTTACCTACACGTCCTCCGTCCGGCAGGCATTTTAAAAATATGTGATTTTGTCCAGCTTTTTACTTATGATTAAAATTTCAGTTTTTTATATGAAGCTACCGTATATGATCGCGTATAAGCCGGGAATTTTAGGGTCCAAAATATGCCTGAAAAGCTGGATTCAGCTAATCCGCGGCTCACAGCCCAAACCGGGGCGGAACGCTGTGTTCCGGTGCGTTTCGCCCAAGGGCCCAGCAAAGTGGCAGACTAAGATGGAACGCTTGTTCTTCCCTGTCCTGCTGCAGCCAGGCTGGGGAGTTTCAAACCTCCCGCTCTGAGCATGCTCAAACACAGCGTGCTCAGGGTGGAAGGGGCCTGGCCCAGGAGCGGCTCTTGTGGCCACTACTGCAGCTCCAGACCTCCGGCCAGGTAAGGAGGGGCTGGGAAGGGGCCATGGGGGGGAGGAGGGGCAGAGGAGCCGGTAAGGGGCTGCGGGGGGGGCCGTGGGGGCAGGCAGATATTAATACTACATTTTGTCCATGTCCTCCTTTTCATACTTCCCTGTCCTCCTTTCCATGCTTTGGTATCTGGTAACCCTAGCTCTGCACAGCTCAGCTCAGTTCAGCAACATGGGCTTCTGCACCCAGCTCCAGATGGCTCCAGCTGCAGTCCCAACTTTGCTCAGCTCTGTTCAGCTCAGCTCTCTGGCTGCCCCTGTGGTCCTGCTGCTGTGGGTCTGCTCTGCACAGGCCAGCTCAGCCCAGCTCCCTTGCCCGGCTTCTCTGATTTCCAGCTTCTGGCTGCTTCCTCCTTAGCTCGGCCCCACTCTGGCTTGCCCACCAGGCATGTATGTCCAGCCCAGCAGTTTCAGCTCAGGGGAGGGGGAGCACTCTCCTGGCTCCCTCATTGGCCTGTCCACCCTGTCAATCAGGCTGTCCTGGAAAATTGGCCTCTCCCACTGGCTCTGGGGGCCAGGGCTATCCCAAGGGAGGGGCAGGACCCAGGGCCAATAGGCCTGGCGGGGCCCCCTGCCCCCCATCCCTGTGGGGGGGGTGGAGCAGGGCCAGCCCAGAATCTGGACTCTATGCTCCGACCCCACCCCCGGGGCCTGCTGCTCCGCCCCAGGGGGGCAGGGTGGGGAGGCCTAGAGGCTGGGGTCTGCCCTCCCACCCCTCCCATTACTGCCGAAGGCAGCGGGGAACAACGTGGCAGTAGGAGGGCACTGGCATGGGCCCCCACGGGGCCCATAGAACCATGGAGCACAGGACAGTTGCCCCACTCTCGCCCCCCACCCCCAAGGGACAGTCTTCACAGTCTTCATGCAGGACGTGCCCTGCCCTGTGCTGATTGGCCATTTACTTCAACCTCCTCCCCTCTTTTCTCATCTAGCCAATCCCCTCCTGACCCATCCCGAAAGGATGTCAATAACAGACAAACCAAAGCAGCAATAGCTCTGTCACAGCATTATCCCCAGCCCCTGAGCATTGTGCACTCCTGCTCTGGGTCTGGTACAGTTCTTAGTTCGCTGGGGCCTCTCGTTGGGTGCATCTACACTTGAAAATTAAGTCGACATAAGCTTGCTTAAGTTGACTTAATTTACCCCACATCTACACTACAGTTTCCTTAAATCGACTTAAGCAGCTGCTGAAGTCGACTTAAGGAAATTCAAAGTCGACTTTATAACACCTGGTATAAAGTCAACTTTGAGGCTTAAGTTGACTATTTAAGTCGACTTAAGCCAGTGTAGATGTGGGGTAGCCCTAAGTTGACTTAGTCGACTTAGGGCATGGGTCCCTTCTCGCCAGGACCACACAGGTCCCGGCAAGAAGGGACCACAGGGCTCACTTCCTTCTCCTCAGGACCCGTGCTCCAGCTGCTGAGCAGCTGGAGCGCGGACCCTGGGGAGAAGGAAGCCCCACACTCCGCACACTCCCTCCTAGCCAGGACCCTGGGGTCCCGACGAGGAGGGAGAGCTGGAGACCCATGCTCCAGCTGCCAGCTGCTCAGCAATGGGCAGCTGGAGTGGGGATCCCAGCAAGAAGGGACCTCAGGGCTCCCTTCTCGCCGGGACCACTCAGGTCATGGCAAGAAGGGACCACGGGGCTTCCTTCTCGCCGGGACTGCAGGGTTTCCTTCTTGCCAGGACCGCGGGGCTCCCTTCTCACCGGGACCACTCAGGTCCCAGCAAGACCCTGCGGTCTCAACCAGGAGGGAGAGCGGGAGACCCACGCTTCCTCCTGGGCACAACCAATCGGTTCGGCTAGGAGGGAGCCTGGCGCTCCCTCCTAGCCGGGGCTGTGCTTCAGGTTCTGGGAAGCCTTCGGGCCAGGGAGCCAAGTGGTCTGGGGCAGAAGGGAGCCGAGTGGTCTGGTGCAGAAGGGAGTTCCTCGCTCCCTTCTCCCCCAGACCGCTCAGGGGCTTGCTGCCCCAGGGAGAGCCAGCACCGTGCGGGGCTGGGTCTCCTTGGACCGAGCAAGTCGACTTAGAGAGTCCATTGTAGACTCTCTAAGTCGACTTAATAAGGTCAACTTAAAGTCGACTTATTAAAGTCAACTTTTTAAAGTCGACCTTAATTCCCAGTGTAGACATAGCCCTTGGCTGGCCCCAGGCGCTGCCATAATAAACAATCACAATATACACAGGCTCATTGGAAGCCCTAGGGAGTTTTGCCATTATTGTAATTTCTCTGCCACAGCCCAGAGGCCATCATTTAGTATAGACAGCTCTGTCCCTGGGCTGGGTCTGGCACTTTGTTCAGGTATCTGGAACAGACAGACACAAAGACCAAGGATGGGCCTCACTTGTCTCGGACATTGCTTTATGCCTTCAGTGGAGGCAGCGTGGCAGTGTGGAGGGAGCAGAATGGGGTTCTGTAACTTGTAGGAGACTCTGGAGACTTCATGTTCCTTTCCCCATCTGTGCTATGGCTAGAATAGTGATCACCCCTCTTTCTCAGGTGCTTGGAGATCCTGGATGTCCCAGGCAGTGAGTGGAGTGGCTGGTGCATTTCAGCAATGGTTTCAACCATCCTTCCCAAAGGGGCCCAGAGAGACAGCTCCCTCATTCCCAGGAACATTCCGGTTGGAGGAGATGGTTGGGAGATGTCCAGGTCATCTCCATTTCTGATTTTAGCATGCGGTAGAGGAAGGGAAACCAGATAGAGATTATAGAGATATATATTATATATATATTATAGAGAAACATGGTGGAATAGTAGTCACGGCTGGTGTATATGTATTGAAGGAAAGACATGTATTGTTTAGGAAAGACAGATATAAAGGTAAAGGTGGTGGAGTGGCATTGTATATCATTGATGAGGTTGACTGTAAAGAAATTAGAGGTGATAGAATTGATAAGATAGAGTCTGTCTGGGTAAAAATCACACTTGGGGGAAAAAAAACTACTAGATTTTTCTCCTGGGATAGTGCTTGGGATGCACCGGATCTGACTTGGACATGGATAGAGACCTCTTTAAGGCCTTTAATGACATAAATACTACTGGTAAGTGTGTGGTTATGGGAGTTTAACTTTCCAGATATAGACTAGAGAACATGCACTATTGGTAATAATATGGCCCAGATTTTCCTGGATGTCATAACTGACAGATTCCTTCACCAACTAGTTACTGAATCAACGAGAGGAGATGCCATTTTGGATTTGGTATTGATGAGTAGTGAAGACCTCATAGAAGAACTGATTGTAGGGAACAACCTTGGTTCGAGTGATCATGAGCTAATTCAGTTCAAACTAAATGAAGGATAAACAAAAATAGATCTGTGACTAGGGTCTTTGACTTCAAAAGAGATAACTTAAAAAAATTAAGGGAATTAGTAAGGGAAGTGGATTGGACTGAAGAATTCTTGGTTATAATGGTGGAGGAGGCTTAGAATCACTTCATATCAAAGTTGCAGGAACTATCTGAAGCTTGCAACCAAAGGAAAGGGAAAAAATTCATAGGCAAGAGTAGTAGACCAAGCTGGATGAATAAGAATCTCAGACAATTGATTAAGAGAAAGCAGAAAGCCTACAAGGAGTGGAAGATGGAGGGATCAGCAAGGAAAGCTACCTCTTGGTGGTCAGAATATGTAAGAATAGAGTGAGAAAGGCCAAAAGCTAAGCACAGTTGGAACTTGCAAAGGGAATTAAAACCAACAGTGAAAGGTCCTATAGCCATATAAATAGGAAGAAAACAAAGAAAGAAGAAGTGGGACCGCTAAGCAATGAGGAAAGGATGAAGGTTAAGGATAACCTAGGCATGGCTGAATATCTAAACCAATGGTTCCCAACCTGTGGCCCAGGAAACTACAGGTCTGTTATTTTGAACTCAATAGTATGCAAGGTCTTGGGGAAAAAATTGAAAGAGAAAGTAGTTAAGGATATTGAGGTTAATGGTAATTGGGATAAAATACAACATGGCTTTGCAGAAAGTAGATCATGTCAGACCAATCTGATTTCCTTTTATGAGAAGATAACTGATTTTTAGACAAAGGGAATGCACTGGATCTAATTTACCTAGATTTCAGTAAGGAATTTGAAACAATTCCCCTGAGGGAATTATTAGTTAAATTGGAAAAGATGGGGATTAATAGGAAAATCAAAAGGTGTATAAGAAACTGGTTAAAGGGAAGACTACAATGGCTCACACTGAAAGCTGAATTGTCGAGGCTGGAGGAATGTTATTAATGGAGTTCCCCAGGGATCAGTCCTGTGACCAATCTTATTTAACCTTTTTATTTACTTACTGACCCTGGCACAAAAAGTGGGAAATTGCTAATAAAGTTTGTTGATGACACAAAATAGGAAGATATTGCCAATACAGAGAAGGATCGGGATACCATACAAGAACATCTGGATGACCTTGTAAACTGGGGTAATAGGAATAGGGTGAAATTTAATAGTGGAAAGTGCAAGATCATGCATTTAGGGACTAATAACAAGAATTTTTCCTATAAATTAGGGATGCATCAATTGGAAGTGACAGGGGAGGAAAAGGACCTGGGCATACTAGTTGATCACAGGATGACTACAAGCTACCAATGTAATGTGGTTGTGAGAAAAGCTAATGTGGTCCTAGGATGCATGAGAAGAGGTATTTCCAGTAGAGATAGGGAAGTGTTAGTACCGTTATACCAGGCACTGGTGAGACCTCATCTGAAATATTGTTTGCAGTTCTAGTCCCCCATGTTTAAGAAAGATGAATTCAAACTGAAACAGGGGCAGATAAGGGCTACTATGATCTGCGGAATGGAAAACCTCCCTTCTGAGAGGAGACTTAAAGAGCTTGGCTTGTTTAGCCTAAACAAAAGAAGGTTGAGAGGAGATATGATTGTTCTGATGTAACTGGAATAACAGAGTCATGGTGGGATAGCTTGCATGACCTGAGCACTGCCATGGATGGGTATAAATTGTTCAGGGAGGACAAGCAGGGAAGAAGAGGTGGAAGAGTAGCGCTATATGTAAAAGATCTGTATCACTGCTCAGAGCTCCACTATGAAAGTGGAAACAAGCCAGTTGAAACTCTGTGGGTTAAGTTTAGAGGAGTGTGCAACAAGGGGGATGTCATGGTGGGTGTCTGCTACAGACTGCCAGATCAGAAGGAGGCGGTGGATGAGGCATTCTATGAACAACAGACAGAAGTTTCCAGATCGCAGGCCCTGATTCTCATGGAGGACTTCAATTGTCCTGACATCTGCTGGGAGGGCAATACAGCAGAGCACAGGCAATCCAGGAAGTTTTTCGAGAGTGTTGAGGACAACTTCCTAGCACAAATGCTGGAGGAATCAGCTAGGGGCCTTGCACCTCTAGACCTGTTGCTCACAAACAGAGAAGAATTGATTGGGGAAGTAGAAGTGAATGGCAACCTGGGCAGCAGTGACCATGAGATGGTAGAGTTCAGGATCCTGATCAATGGAAGGAAGGAAAGAAGCAGAACACACACCCTGGATTTCAGAAAAGCAGATTTTGGCTCCCTTAGGGAACTGATGGGCAGGATCCCCTGGGAGGCTGATCTGAAGGGGAAAGGCATCCAAGAGAGCTGTCTATATTTTAAAGAAACCCTCTTAAAGGCACAGGAAGATACCATTCCGATGTGCAGAAAGAAGAGCAAAGGTGGAAGGCGCCTAGCGTGGCTTAGCAGAGAACTCTGCGGTGAGGTGAAACATAAAAGGGAAGCTTACAAGAAGTGGAAGCTTGGACAGATGACAAGGGAGGAGTATAAAGATATTTCTCAGGACTGCAGGGATAAAATCAGAAAGACCAAAGGACAATTGGAGTTGCAGCTAGCCAGGGATGTGAAGGATAACAGAAAGGGGTTCTGCAAGTATGTCAGTAACAAGAAGAGGACCAGGGATGGTGTAGATCCCTTACTGAATGGGGCAGGTATCCTTGTGGTAGATGATGCGAGAAAGGCTGAAGTACTCAATGCTTTTTTTACTTCAGTCTTCACAGGGAGGGCCAGCTCCCAGGCTACTACACTGGTAACGCAGAATAGAGAGAAGAAGAGTGGCCCTCGGTGATGGAAGGTCAGGTTGGGGACTACTTAAAGAAGTCCTCAAGGAATCCATCCTGAAACACTTGGAGGAAAATAGAGTGATCAGGAACAGTCAGCATGGATTCACCAAGGGCAAATCATGCCTCACCAAACTGATTGCCTTCTATGATGAGATAACTGGATTTGTGGATGTGGGAAGAGCCGTCGACGTTGTATACCTTGACTTTATCAAGGCTTTTGATACGGTTTCCCACAGCATTCTCATACGCAAGTTAAGGAAGTATGGGTTGCATGAGTGGACCATAAGGTGGATAGAAAACTGGCTAGATCAACGGGCTCAGCAGATAGGAATCAATAGATCGATGTCTAGTTGGCAACCAGTAACGAGTGGAGTGCCCCAGGGGTCGGTCCTGGTGGCTGTTCTGTTCAACATCTTCATTAATGAACTCGATGATGGGATAGATTGCGTGCTTAGTAAGTTCACAGATGACACCAAGCTGGGGGGAATGGTAGACATGCTGGAGGGCAGGGACAGATTCAGGGAGACTTAGACAAATTGAACACTGGACCAAAAGAAATCTCATGACGTTCAACAAGGACAAGTGCAAAGTCCTGCACTTAGGACGGAAAAATCCCATGCACTGCTACAGGCTGGGGACTGATTGGCTAAGTAGCAGCACTGTAGAAAAGGACCTGGGGGTTATGGTGGGTGGGAAGCTGTATATGAGCCAACAGTGTGCTCTTGTTGCCAAAAAGGCAGCATATTGGGCTGCATCAGTAGGAGTGTTGCAGCAGATCGAGGGATGTGATTATTCTCCTCTATTTGGCAATGGTGAGGCCGCATCTGGAATACTGTGTCCAGTTTTGGGCTCCCCACTATAGAAAGGATGTGGACAAATTAGAGAGAGTCCAGCGGAGGGCAACGAAAATGATTAGGGGGCTGGGGTACATGACTTACACGGAGAGACTGAAGGAACTAGGCTTATTTAGTCTACAGAAGAGAAGACCGGGGGGGGGGGGGGCAGCAGGATTTGGTAGCAACTTTCAACTACTTGAAGGGTTGCTCCAAAGAGGAGGGAGCTAGGCTGTTCTCGGTGGTAACAGAGGACAGAACAAGGAGCAATGGTTTCAAATTACAGCTGTGGAGGTTGAGGTTGGATATTAGGAAAAGCTTTCTCACTAGGAGGGTGGTGAAGCATTGGAATGGGTTACCTAGGGAGGTGGTGGAATCTCCATCTTTGGAGATATTTAAGATTCAGTTAGACAAAACCCTGGCTGGGATAATTTAGTGAGAATGGTCCTGCTTTTAGCAGGGGGTTGGACTAGATGACCTCATGAGGTCCCTTCCATCCCTATGATTCCATGATTGTCTATAAATACATCAGAGGGATAAATAACATGGAGGCAGAGGAATTATTTAAGTTCAGTGCCAATGTGAACACAAGAACAAATGGTTATAAGCTGGCCACCAAGGAGTTTTGACTTGAAATTAGATGCAGGTTTCTAACCACCAGAGGAGTGAAGTTCTGGAATAGCCTTCCAAGGGGAGGTGTGGGGGCAAAAAACCTAGCAGGCTTCAAAGCTGAGATTGATACATTTATGGAGGGGATGGAATGATGGGACAGGCTAGTTTGGCAATTGACCCATCTTTGATTACTGGTGGTGGATATGGCAGTGAGATGTTAGATTGGGGTGGGTTCCGAGTTACTACAGAGAATTCTTTCTTGGGTGTCTGGCTAGTGAGTCTTGCCCACATATTCAGGGTTGAACTGATCACCATATTTGGGATCTGTGATGCTGTCTGGATTTAGGGGACAATTTATGATACTATTTCATATTAAGATTTCATAACTGCAATAATCCATAGGAGCTATGCCATGTTTGGTACCAATAGAAAGGTTGTAATTTGCTAGGAACAATTATATGGTTTATATGTAGGTGTCGTATCTGTATTAGAAGTTATGAGTGTATTTGTTATATCTGTGTTTCAACTTATCTGATTCTGGGAAACTCCCCAGACTACATGTCTACAACCATTATTTCCTTAATGGCCCATTAAGGAAGCTCCCAGGTATAGTGGACCCAGGAAGAAACCTGCTGAGCCACTAGGACTTGCCCATGTGACTCAGCTCCATTCTGATTTGTAAAAACTCCAGACAGCATGGGGAAGGCCAGAGGTGATAAAAGGCAGCAGCCCCAACTCCATCTTGTCTTCAGTCCCCAGTCTACAGCCAACACTCATCTCTGCATCTATTCCTCTGTGATTGAACAAAGGACTGATACCCACCCAGGAACTGGGTGTCTACCGGAGGAACAAGCCTGCAAACTGCTTTACATGGACTCTAAATCATTTGTATATATGTGATTCATTTTGACCCTTTAACATCTCTCATATTATGTTTCTTTTCTTTTTAGATTAAACCTTTAATTTTTGTTACTAAAGGGTTGGCTATCAGTGTGGTATTTTGGGTGAGATCCAAACCTATATTGTTCTGTGTAACGTGGCTGGCCCTTTGGGGTCAGAAGAACCTATTGCTTTAAGAGACCATGTGGCTAGGTGGGAACCAGAGGATCTGGAGTGCAATAAAGGGGGCTGTTTCTATTTTGGCAGGCTTTGTGGTAACTGGTGTGGGGAATCAGAAGCCTGGTTGTGACTGATAGAGCGTCTGGTTTAAGTACCCTCCATCAGTGTTTTGGGAGTTTGACTCCCACTTTTGCAGCTTGCCGTGATTTTTGCACTTTCAGGAGGTTATCCCAGGAGGCTCCATTCACAGGGTCAGGAAGGAATTTTCCACCAGGGCAGATTGGCAAAGGCTCTAGAGGTTTTTTCACCTTCCTCTGTAGCATGGGGTATGGCTTACTTGCTTGTAGATTGTCTGTTTCTTGAAGTCTTTACACATTGATTTGAGGACTTGAATAACTCAGTCATAGGTTGTCTTATAACTCGAGACCTACCAAAACCATACTCTGATTCCTAAGTCTTGTGTGTATCAGTTTTAATTCTTTCAATCAATAGCTCCAAAGGCACAGAATTTGTTGGACTGTCACCATAGGGTCTATAGTACATAATTCCTGACGTGGTTATGTTTTCAGATAGTGCTCCAGGAAATGTTAATACCAATACAATGGTAGGAGAACAGGAATTCTTCATTAGTTCACCAAAACGCCTGAAGTCTTCCTTTATCACCTCCTTTAGAATCCTCCATTCACATTGGGAATGCAGTAACTTAATCTGGGGGCTGTTTTTTCTCTTTTATAGCCCCTGAGTAAGCTGTCTTGGCGCAGTATCTCAGAAGTGTTTATCTGTATTATGTTAGCATAAATCCTTCAGCGCCTCAATCTGGTGAGAATTGGAATAGATCCAGTTTACAGTCAGCTATACTGTTCACTAGTGAATTGACAAGCCAGCAAATCTGGCCTGTTTTTCAATCCATGGACAATATTGACCCTAAATGCTGAACTCAGAGCCTGAATCAGAGCCTGTCAAGTGGGGCTTCAATCCTGAGGGCAACCTCTGGGTGCTACCTCGGGTTATTGGGAAGGGTTTCAGTGTGGCCTGCCAATGTTTCATTTTTTCTATGGGGAAAATAGTCTTTGAGCCCTTTTAAGGACTCTTCCCACTTGAAGGGGAGAAGCAGAGAAGGCAAACATCAGGATCTCAAGAGAGAGCACTGCTTCTCGCCATGGAATTGGGTAAGACAGATGGGCCTTTGTCATCAGTGGTTAGGTAATATATTAATAAGGTAGTGGGGAAATGGGGGTCCCTATGTGGGTCCCACTAGGGGAAGTGAGGAGGGGCTAACAATCCAGGAGTGGTTGGAGGCTTCCCTTACATCCAAGTATTCACAGGACAAAAAAGAAGAAATTCTGCTTCAGACTTTTTGTGAGGGTCTCATGGATTTGTGGGATGAGACTCAAACTCTTTGAGCTTGGGTGGGGACACTCGAATGGGTGGTTGGGGAGCAACGTAACATAAATCTCCAGAGTCTACTGGCTATTTGGATGGCTGAGAGCCACATGGAAAATTTGGACCACCTAAAGACAGAGAACCTGGACCTGAAGGGCCAAGTAGGCTCCTTAAAAGCACAACCTTCTTTCTATTCCCCGCTTGCCTCTCACTCACTGTTCCTGGGATGATGCAGGCCAGCTAGTCCCCCAACTCTCTCTTCTGCTCCCCCCACTGTCTCATTACCTCTGATTCAGTTGAAAAAGCTGGAAAAAGTGACCACTAGAGAATCAGGAAGGCAGGTTATCTTGGCATTCCAATGTTTTCAGAACAAAAAGTTTCCTCACTCACACAGTTCTCCATGTACAATGAGGTATCAATTGGGGAATCATTAAAATATGATGCTGGTGAAAGGGCCAACAGCCAGGGGCACCCTGCTGAGAGCCCAGGAGTAGGAGGTGAAACCCCAGGAGTTACAATGGAGGAGGCCAATTTGTCTCCTAATGGAGGTGGAGGATGCAGGAATGTCCCCCCACTGATCACTTGGGAGGGGATGCCCAAGAGGGAGAGGCTGACTCAGGGGTCTGTGCCCAGATACTCAGCCTGCAATTCAGATTTTAGGAGGTGATTGTGCTTATTCTGATGTGTTGATGAAAATTAACTCTGCAGCTTCAAGCCAGAAGGATCCAGCTTCCAGCAGAGAAGGTCTTTGTGAATATTCCTTTCTGCCTGCCAGGGCCGTCTGTAAGGGGGTGTGCGGCCAGGGCCAATCGGCCTGTGCAGGGCCCCAAGCCCCGCCTCTCCCAAGCTGGGGTGGGGTGACTGGCTGGCCGGGTGGGCCGGCCCTGAGTGGCCGGGTCCCGTGCACCCACCCTTCCTCTGGGCCGGCTGTTCCTCCCTGGGGGCGGAGAGGGCTGGATCAGAGGCCGGGCTTTGCACTCCGGCTCCTGCCCCTGCTGCTGCCTTCGGCTTCCTGCCCTGATGTTATAGTACGTGCTGGTGATTCAGATATTCCTGTAATCTTTGTGGTTAGATATATTGTGTGTAGATTTTTGGTAAAGGTTTAGGAATGTACTAAGGATGGCAAATGGGGAAACTGAGGCAGATGGCCTCATTTTGAAAACATGATTTCAAGGGGGCTTTGAGAGTTCTGCCTCCAGATAAGGGGGAAGTGTCACATGTGCACAATGGGCTATGATTGGTGTAACTTTCCTGTTCACTTTTGCACCAGAAGACTGGACTGATACTGTACCACAACTGACTTGGATAAACTGGGACCACCTAATGCAGTTGCTGAATCAATTTCAGACCAAGCAACACAGAACAGAGTACTGGAGACCCAGGCCCCCAGAGGAATAACCTCATTTCAGGCTGGCAGCTGAATTACCTCCTGATTGTGCTTTGACTGATATTGCCTGTGCCCTTCAAACAGGCCTAATGAACACTCATTCGTTACTTAGTCATATAACCCCTGTGTTAGGAGCAGGAGCATCTCTGCTCCAGTAAAAGGTTTGGGGCACAGGTCCCCACCACTCCCCCCAAGGGTGCTGGGCCCAATCTGGATGCTGGGCCTGATATGGTCTGCTGCACCCCACCCCCAGGGCCGATCCGGCCCCCGCCAGTTCGTGGGCTGGCCTGCTGCCGCTGGGTGTGGTGTCCAAATCCCAGCCCCAAGCCAACCTGCTGCTGCTGGCTGTGGGGTCTTGGGGCACTGGGGCATTGACTGGGACACTTGGGACCAGCGACACGCCTGGTTAGGAGTATTACTCTTGATTATTGTAATATTAGTAGTGTTATCAGGAAGTTTAAAATTTTGTGCTGCCCTTGCTTTTCCCAACAGTACCTGTAATCCTGTGGCTTTGCAAACTCAGGGGCTGCTCCTTCCCTTTACCCATAGTTGGTGGACTTCATCATTGGACCAACTGGAGCCAGGGCCTCCTGGGCAATTGCCCCACCAGCTAGTGTGTGGGTAGGATATGATGCTTGGGTCCTTTCCCATAAAAAGAAAGTGGGGAATTTATATTTTCTACTATTTGAGTAGATGGTCACTGGAGTTATTAATCAAACCTCCACTGGAGTTATTAGAAATCAAACCTGGTACTGTGACAGTAAGCTGTAAACAAGTTCCAAAGGGGTAGCTGTGTTAGTCTAGTTCAGCAAAACAAACAAGGAGTCCTGTGGCACTTTTAAAGACTAACACATTTATTTATCGCATGAGCTCTCATGGGAGAAAATCCCACTTTGTCTTCAAAGCGTCTGATAAAGTGAGATTTTCTCCCACGAAAGCTCATGCAATAAATACATTTCATAGAATCATAGAATCATAGGGTTGGAAGGGACCTCACGAGGTCATCTAGTCCAACCCCCTGCTAAAAAGCAGGACCACTCCCCCTAAATTATCCCAGCCAGGGTTTTGTCTAACTGAGCCTTAAAAATCTCCAAAGATGAAGATTCTACCACCTCCCTAGATAGCCCATTCCAATGCTTCACCACCCTCGTAGTGAGAAAGCTTTCCTAATATCCAACCTTGACCTCCCCAGCTGTAATTTGAAACCATTGCTCCTTGTTCTGTCCTCTGTTACCCTCGAGAACAGCCTAGCTCCCTCCTCTTTGGAGGAACCCTTCAAGTAGTTGAAGGTTGCTATCAAATCTCCCCTCAGTCTTCTCTTCTGTAGACTAAATAAGCCTAGTTCCTTCAGTCTCTCCTCATAAGTCATGTGCCCCAGCCCCCTAATCATTTTTGTTGCCCTCCGCTGGACTCTTTCTAATTTGTCCACATCCTTTCTGTAGTGGGGAGCCCAAAACTGGATACAGTACTCCAGATGCGGCCTGACCAGAGTCGAATAGAGGGGAATTATCACATCCCTCGATCTGCTGGCAATACTCCTACTGATGCAGCCTAATATGCCATTGGCCTTTTTGGCAACAAGGGCACACTGTTGGCTCATATTCATCTTCCCGTCCACCATAACTCCCAGGTCCTTTTCTACAGCGCTGCTCCTTAGCCGATCGGTCCCCAGCCTGTAGCAGTGCATGGGATTTTTCCGTCCTAAGTGCAGGACTTTGCACTTGTCTTTGTTGAACCTCATGAGGTTTCTTTCGGCCCAGTGTTCCAATTTGTCCAAGTCTCTCTGGATCCTGTCCCTGCCCTCCAGAGTATCTACCATTCCCCCCAATTTGGTGTCATCCGCAAACTTACTAAGCACGCAGTCTATTCCATCATCAAGATCATTAATGAAGATGTTGAATAGAACCGGCCCCAGGACCGACCCCTGGGGCACTCCACTCGTTACCGGTTGCCAACCAGACATCGAGCCATTGATTCCTACCCGCTGAGCCCGTTGATCTAACCAGTTTTCGATCCACCTTACGGTCCACTCGTCCAACCCATACATCCTTAACTTGCCAACGAGAATGCTGTGGGAAACCATATCAAAAGCCTTGCTAAAGTCAAGGTATATCATGTCAACGGCTCTTCCCGCATCCACAAATCCAGTCATCTCATCATAGAAGGAAATCAGGTTGGTCAGGCACGATTTGCCCTTGGTGAATCCATGTTGACTGTTCCTGATCACTCTATTTTCCTCCAAGTGTTTCAGGATGGATTCCTTGAGGACCTGCTCCATGATTTTCCCAGGGATTGAGGTGAGGCTGACCGGTCTGTAGTTCCCTGGATCCTCCTTTTTCCCTTTCTTAAAGATAGGTACTATATTTGCCTTTTTCCAATCCTCCGGGACCACCCCCGTTCGCCACGAGTTCTCAAAGATAATGGCCAGCGGCTCTGCAATCACTTCCCCCTACTCCCTCAGCACCCTCGGATGCAGTTCATCCGGCCCCATGGACTTGTGCACATCCAATTTCATTAAGTGTTCCCTAACCTGACTTTCCATCACCGAGGGCCACTCTTCTCTCCAGTCCGCGTTACCCCGTGTAGTAGCCTGGGAGCTGGCCCTCCCTGTGAAGACTGAAGTAAAAAAAGCATTGAGTACTTCAGCCTTTTCCGCATCATCCTCCACGAGGATGCCTGCCCCATTCAGTAAGGGACCTACACTACCTCTGATCCTTTTCTTGTTGCTGATATACTTATAGAACCCCTTTCTGTTATCCTTCACATCTCTTGCTAGCTGAAACTCCAATTGTCCTTTGGCCTTTCTGATTTGATCCCTGCAGTCCCGAGCAATATCTTTATGCCTCCCTTGTCATCTGACCAAGCTTCCAGTTCTTGTAAGCTTCCCTTTTATGTTTCAGCTCCCCACAGAGTTCCCTGCTAAGCCACGCTGGTCGCCATCCACATTTGCTGTTCTTTCTGCACATCGGAATGTTATCTTCCTGTGCCTTTAACAGGGTTTCTTTAAAATACAGCCAGCTGTCTTGGACACCTTTCCCCTTCAGATCAGCTTCCCATGGGACCCTGCCCATCAGCTCCCTAAGGGAGCCAAAATCTGCTTTTCTGAAGTCCAGGGTGTGTGTTCTGCTTCTTTCCTTCCTTCCATTGATCAGGATCCTGAACTCTACCATCTCATGGTCGCTGCTGCCCAGGTTGCCATTTACTTCTACTTCCCCAATTTGTTAGTCTTTAAAAGTGCCATAGGACTCCTTGTTAGTTAAGCTTTAAACAGACCTATTTGCTGGAAAGTATCAACATACAGCTAACAAAGGAAAGTGGAATGGAAACCATTCACAGTTAAGTGGTAACCATCTACTGTGATGGCCCTGCTAGAAAGCCATTAACTTTGCTCTGGTAAACAGGTGATGTAAGCAAGGTACCAGAGAGGGCAAGAGAGCCTGGAACATCTCATTGGTCAGAACTGTATTTGGTACTCAAATGATTCATAAACAGTAAACAGGGGTGGGCTAATTATATGCTGTATATTAAATATGATATAATCATGTAACCTGCATATTAAGGATAGTAGAACCATGTAGGGATTTAGGCATGATGTAACCTATTGTATTATGCATGCACCTGAGATAGAGGCCCAGAAAAGATTTGTTCATACAATAACCATACCAAACTCAGGGATAGATTTTGGCAGGGGCTGGATGCTGACAAGCCTAGAACCCTCCTCTGTTCCAAGAGCTACTGAAGGGCATTCTGGATGCATGGTGTATGTACAGCTCCTGACACTGCACTTGCCCTATGGATTCTTTCTACACCTCACAGGGGTCACCTGCAAGGAGCACAGCCAGGGGAGGGGAGGGGAGGGGAGGACTGGGCGGGAGCTCATCCCAGCCAGAAGCCAGGCAAACCTGGAAGCCAGAGCCTTATGTCTTGGCTCTAAAGGAACTGGTTTGAGATTTAGCATCAAGTTGTAAAGCTCCCGCTCAACTCCCCATACACGCACATGTGTATAGGCTGGTTGCCTGGGGCAAATGGGACATATGGCTGGCAATCACCAGCCCTCTAGCCTGGGCAGCTGTGCAGCCCTAGCTCCTTGGAGTCTCAGTGGCTTGGCCCAGCAAAATGAGAAGTGAAGGAGAGTCACTCTGCTTCTCTTACACCAGTGACAGCTGCTGGGCTCCCTCTCCATCTCACTGGGGCAAGGGAAAAAGTGCCAGTGATGCCCAAGCCTCTGACCAGTGGGATGATGACCAAGGTACCCAGCAGCCAGGTTCTGACACAGGCTGTAGCTTTCCAAATTGCGATTCATTGACCTATGCTAAAGGAAGATTGTTATATCCTGGGGCCCTTTCTGATGGGGGCTCCACTCTGCAGGGCCCATCTGCACCACAAGAAGAAGCTCTGGACTATAGCTCTGTGGAGCCCTGAGCTCAGCTGTGGTCACTAAGGCATGCCTTTCCTCTGCACCTCTGTGCACACAGAGTCAGCAGCTACTGCTGTACAGCCAGCACCAGGAGCTCAGAGACTGTGAGCCAGGGCCCTGCAGCTACGGGATAAACTTAAAATGCTTTTTTTTAAAGACATAAGTGTTTGTATTTGCCTTATGAAATCTGAACCTTTCAGGTTCATGTTGAGCTTTTCCCTTCAGCCATCAAGACTTGGATTGGTTTGGTTGTTAACTAAAGCCGAGATCCTCATATGATCACAGGACTCCAGGAGCTAGGGCTCGGAGCAACCCACCAAACACCATGCTCAGACCATGAGAGTTGGCAGCACTGCTCCTGAGTATCTGGTCTCAGGCTGTGGAGGTTCAGGACCTTTGTAAATGGGTGGGATACAGAGGCAGATCAGGGGCCGCCAGAACCTTGAGTGTCCCCCACCGGTGAGCCCCCACCTGGGGCTGCCCCCCCCGCCTGGAGCCCCACCTCTTGCCCCCCCAAATAGTCTATGGCTCGAGTGCAGGCGGACCAGTGCTGGGGCCAGAGGCGAGGGCCCATGGGGGTGGGGGGGGAGAGCAGGGCCATTCAGGCTGGAGGGGAGGGACTCTTCCTCCACACTCACTAATACCTGGTGCAGCTAAGCTGCTGTTGTTAGGTATTGTACATGCACCTAGTGCAGGGGTCTGCAACCTGTGGCTCCAGAGCTGCATGCAGCTCTTTGGCTGCCCCCTGGTGGCTCCATGTTCCCCCCTGCCATTGGGGGACCCTGCAGGTGGCCTATTCCTGGCTCCAGGGCTCCCCACCACCAGGGAACCCTGTGAGAGGCCTGCTCCTTTTTCTGGGCTCCCCCACACCAGGGGACTCTGTAGCAGGTGCCTTGACCCAGTTCCCCCCACCAGAAGGCTACACCCATTGCGGGGTCTCAAAACACTTAGTTATTGAAGGAATTTTTTTAAATGGCTCCTCTTAATTTTTGGGTTGCTGACCATTGACCTAGTGAGAGGCCATGAATAGTTTATAATCTGAACAGACAAGACGGACATGGCGGGAGGAGGGACAGTGTCCTAGGAAGAAAAAGTGATTACTTGGGGGAAGTTCTCTGGGCTGTGTTAAGTAGGAGGTCAGAGTAGAGGATCCCTTCTGGCCTTGGAATCCAGAACCCTGTCTTGGAGCAGATCAGTAGAAGAGTGAGTAATAGGACAAAGGAGTCTTGATAACCCGCCCCCCGTCTCCTCAGTCTTACAGCCTCGCCACATACCCACACTGCCCACTCATTGCAAAGATCAGCTGGAAAATCAGCTGCTGCTTCTGCCAGTAACTTTTTAGTAAATCACTTTAACTACTGAATTAGTACTGTTTAAATTGGCGCTTCCCAATGGGTCCTTTTGGACCAAAGATGCAGTGGTTTTATAAAAGTGTTCGTGCCGCCAGTTGGGTAGTTCTATTAAATAATATCATGTGTTGATCTGAGAGGTCAGGGAAGTTCAGGAGAAACTGTTATTGATTTTGCTGAGTCCATGGCTGCAAAAGATATAGGACACTAAAAATGTGTCTGTTATCTCCTGAACTCCCACATCCCATCATGTTAAGAAATAGGTGCTATTGACCGCTAATGGAAAGGTTAATGATGGACACATAACTCCTCAGAGAGAGAGTGCACTTTGCATGAAGGTTACTCGATTTAAAACAAAAAAGAAAAAAACCCAGAGGCTAAAAGGGAGCCAGTGAGAAAGGCCATGAGATTTTTCCTGCATAGGATTTTCTGAAATGAACAATCAGCAAACTTCAGTAGTCAGAAATCTACCTATCAGAGACCTTGCCTGCTGCGAACTACACCTGTCTCTGTTCATCCATAGTATGAAGGCCAGGCCAGCCATCAGATAAGCATATAATCAAAGGGAGTAGAGACTCGTGGAGGCCAGTTTCTAAGCATCCTGTTGTAAACTCCTGGCCCTGTGGCATGCTGGTTCCTCCTTCCCTAAATACAATGGAAAACTACAGATGAGGTTGCAGAATCTTCTAGGTAGCTTAGCAGGCTATAAAAAAGGAAAACCAGACACAAGCAGTTGAGCCACAGTGGAAAGGAATGAACCACTCGTGAATAGGAATGTCTCGCCACCCAGCACGCTGTGGGGGCTCCCAAGAAGGCAAGTAGTCCCTGGTAGGAGTAGGAGAATCGCTGTTCGTTGCATTGTCCCGCTGCACTTGCGATATCATTGTTTCTGTTACTAATAAAGCAATTGCGTGTTTGGACTTAATCCTTGGCTTCTTGGAGTCATTAGTTACTAAAACCGATCTGGGTCTCACAGATAGGGACAGACCCTTTAGAACTGGGCCTAGCAGACAGGGTAGATGGTTCAGTCATTTCAAGGAAACAGTGTCACTTGGCAGCTAGCTAACTCCTGGGTATCTGGAAGTCAATTACTACAGGACAAGCCCAACAAGGAAAACAACAAAATGCCACAGGCTATTACCTACAGCCCCGAAGTCAAACCTCTGCAGCACATCAAGGATGTACCGCCTATCCTGCAAGACGATCCCTCACTCTCCCAAGGCTTGGGAGGCAGACCTCTCCTCACTTAGGCTATGTCTACAATAGAAAAAGTTAAGTCAACTTTGGTAAGTTGACTTAATAAGGTCAACTTTAAGTTGACTTTAAGCCAACCTTATTAAGTTGACTTAACGAAGTGGACTAAGTCGACTTAAAGTTAAGTCGACTTAGTCCACTTTGTTAAGTCAACCTAACCACCCTTAAGTTGACTTAATAAAGTTGACTTGAGGGTTACTCCCCGTCCACACCGTCCTTAAGTCGATGGTGGGTGGTTCTTATTAGGTCAACTTAAGCTTTTATTAAGTCGACTTAAGGAATTTCTTAAGTTGACAGTGAAAGTCTGGTGTAGACAGGGTGTAATTTAGGTTGACTTAAGGATCCTTAAGTCAACCTAAATTGCTAGTGTAGACATACCCTTACAGACAGCCCTCCAACCTTAAACAGATACTCACCAGCAACTTCAGACGATACAACAGAAACACTAAGGCTGGCATCTATCCCTGCAACAAACCCCATTGCCAAGTCTGCCAACATACCTACTCAAATGACACCATCATTAGATCTAACCAAACCAGCCACTCCATCAGGAGCTCATTCATCTGCTCATCCACCAATGTGATATATGCCATCATGTGCCGGAAATGCTCCTCTGCCTTATACATTGGCACAACTGGACTGTCTCTGTGCAAAAGAATAAATGAAGACAAATCTCACATCAAGAGCGGTCACATTCAAAAACCAATAGGGGAACACTTCAAGCTTCTTGTGCATTCTGTGAAAGACATGACAGTTCCAGTGCTTCAACAGAAACACTTCAAATCAAGACTCCAAAGGGAAACTGCAGAGTTAGAATTCATATGCAAATGTGACGCCATTACATTAGGTCTGGATAGAGATTTGGGCTGGCTCACTCATTACAAAAGGTGATTTTCCCTCTTTTAACCTTCCCTCCTTCTTAACTGTTGTTCCACACTTGTTTGAATCAAAAAAACTTGCTTGGCTTGCTGAAACTGATCTTGTGATTTACCCTTCTCTGTATTTATATCTCTTTTTCCACACTGTAATGTCCATTTAATGCATCTGATAAAGTGGGATTTTATCCTCGAAAGCCCATGCAATAAATAAATGTGTTAGTCTTTAAAAGTGCCCCCAGGACTCCTTATTTGACAGGTTGAGAATGAATGAGTATGCTGCAGGGAGTAGGATACGTCACGAGAATATAGAAAGAGGCAGTTCCTCCAAAGTTGTCAGACTCCTACCTCCTCTTGAAAACAATGGGTGTTAGGAGCCTAAATCCCTTTGAGAACTTGGGCCATACACAAGCGCAGCAAACAGACAGGGCTGGGGAAGGGATGGAGGTGGAAAGTTTCAATAACTGATGAGCACATGGAGATTTCTAACAGCCTAGCTCAGTTATCAGTCTAGCTCAAGACTCCCACTGGTGTCTATGGGAGCAGAGTGAGGCCAGTTGGAAATACAGCCTCAGTGCTCTGTTTACATCTGAGCTCGTTAGCACTTCCTATTTCAGACTAAGATCGGGGAAAAGCAGGTGCAGAGGCTCTGGGGTAGAGGCATAAGAGGTAAAACCAAAGAGGGATTTGGAAGAGGTATCGCAGTGTATTGTAAGAGTTGGGCTGGTCCAGGCACATAGGGTATGTCTACACAAGCAATTTAGGTCGACTTAAGAATGTTTAAGTGGACCTAAATTACTCCATGTCCACACCAGACTTTCATTAAGTCGACTTAAGGGCGTCCTTAAGTCAACTTAATAACTACCGCCTGTTAGGTCGACTTAAGGTCTAAGTTGACCTTATTAAGTCGACCTAACACCGGTGTGGATGCCCTTGCAACTTAGGTCAATTTAAGGACACATAAGTCGACCTAGAGAACTCTGCATCCACACTGGGCTATGTCTACACTGGCAAGTTAGTTTGAATTAAGGAGGCTTAATTCAAACTAACTAAAGCCATGGCTACACTAGGCTTTAATTAGTTCGAATTAAGGGCTTCCTTAATTAGCACGAATAACTTCGAATAGGGTATTAGAAGTAAGGGTTAATTCGAACTACTTAGTTCGAATTAACCAATGTGGCCATGTTAGTTCAAACTAATTTCTTAGTTCGAACTAACCGGCCCATTGAAATCAATGGAAATTGCTAATTCGAACTAAGCAAGTGCCATGAATGGCACTTGCTTAGTTTGAACTAATTTTAGTTAGCTCGAATAAATTAGTTTGAATTAGTTAGTTCAAACTAACTAATTCAAACTAATTTTAGTAAGTGTAGACATAGTGCTTATTAAGTCGACTGAAGTGCTTCCTTAAGTCGACTTAATAACTTCCCCTCTTTAGGTCAACTTAAGCCTTAAGTCAACTTCTTAAGTCGACTTAAAGCTAGTGTGGATGGCTATGTCTACTGTTAAGTCGACTTAACAAGGGTGACTTTAAGTCGACTTTAAGTCGACCTTGTTAAGTTGACTTAACAGAGTCGACTTAGCTTAACAAGGGTAGACATACCCTAGTGCTTAGCTCCAGCACGTCGCAAGGTGCTTTCTGAAGAAGGGGTGGGGTCATTATTACCATTTTACAGATGGGGAAACTGAGGCACGGGGCAGTGAAGTGACTTAGGCCAGGTCTACACTGGTGACAAAATTCAGCAGCAGCCTACGGGAGTTTCATAAGTTACACAGAGTAGCTTGCAAAATACCTCCCTCTGACTTCCTCACTCCCCTTCAGCATGGCATCTTCACTGTGTTGTGCTGATGGGAAAAGCGATCCTGTCGATGTAGCACTATGCTGCTTGAGGGGGTGGTTTTATTCAGTCAATCTCCAGATCAGCTTAGTCTGTCTATACTGACTGCTAAGTCAATCTGGAAAGATCAATCGGCCTGTGGTGAATTTGTTGCCATCAGTGTATACATGGCCTTACTGAAGGTCACCCAGCAGGCCAGAGTGAGGAACATGATCCAGGTCTATCAAGTCACAGCCCAATGCTCTACCCACTAGACGACACTGCTTTGGAGAAAAGCCACTGGGTAGGGGGAGGGGAACCTAGTCTTTGGCAGCTGTTGAACTCTCTGATGGGACAGACCCTCAGCTGAGGTAGATCAATGCAGCTCCAGTGGCTGACCCACACCTGCAAAAGCCATGGCCAGCCAGCATCACAGATAGTCTGGTTTTTATTGTAAATGGTGTGCAATTGCACTGCTGCTCCCTTGTCAGATCTGAGGCCGTGGTCTTTTTGGTTAAGCTTGGGCCTTTTTCTTGGGCTAAGTAGTAGCAGCCATATGAGAGACAACAGACAACAGACAGGAGCTACCGACCATGTAGTCACATCTTCACAGTCCTGAAACTCCTTCAAATCAATGTAATATCAAGCTGTTAAGAAGGTGATGCTCCTAATGGTACCTACCACCATCAAATAAAGAAGCAGATCTTAAGATGCTTAAAAAAACCCTTTGCTTAACAGCATTCTGTCTGGAAAGGCATAGCTTATCAACAGTCGTGGTTATAAAATCTGCACTTCTTGGTGTTCTGTCTTTATGGTCCCCACTTCTATATTGTGTAGCTGAATGATTTCTGTCCAGTTCTTTGATTGTCTATTGCATAACTATTGCATAATAAGTACCTTATTTAAATCAATTACGGTAGTGAGATATGATTGGTTAAAGGACTGTTTTGTAATTGGTTAGGATTGGTGTTTTGTAGTACTTTAGTCTAAAATGATTGGTTAAGGTACAGCTAAGTAGGACCCAAACTTTAACCATATACACTGGGGTTCAGAAGGAAATTTTTGGAACTAACTCCAGGACATGGCCCAAGAAGATCAGAGCTGCCAACCTCAACGTCCTGCCAACCATCCTGTGCAGAAGCTGGAGTCCCCAGATGAACTAATCCTGACTGGCCACTAGGTGGCAGGAGGGGACCAGGAGTCTGGAGCCGCAAGGGGGCAGCCAAAGAGCCGCATGGAGCTCCGGAGCCACAGGTTGCAGACCCCTGGACTAGGCAGTGGAGTGCAAACTGCCTGAGACAGTTTCGCCTTGGAAGACTTTGATATCTTGGCTAGAGGGACAAGTCACGAATAGGAAGCTGCAGCTCTTGTAGCAAGAGTGGCCGCAGGGTGAAAGAGGAAAACGTGGAGAGTTGGCCTGGGGAGAGGACAGCCCCTGGAAGGTGCTAATCCTCGGAGCGGCCAGGAGGGGGTGCACCTAGTGGTGTGTGGACCCCTGACAATGTGGTGGTGAATGTGGACAGGTGATAAACAGAGAGTGTAAGAAATTGTGATGGACTGTATAAGACAGTCATGCCTGATACAAGGGGAGAGTGAAAAACGATAGAAGGAAAAAAAGGGAAAGAGACAATGGAGCCACAGTATACAAGAAGCCCTGTTTGTGGAGGGCACGTATATCTTCCCAGGCTGGACCCCAGAATCCTCAGCCCTCTGGAAGAGGGCTGGTAAACAGCAGGGAAGAGGCCAGTACTGGAGAGACAGCAGAGGCAGTGGGAGGCACACATGTACCTACAGAACCATTGGATATGGCTGGTGGAACAGCAGCTGTAGTTATCCAAACTTATATGGGAAGAAATTAGCAGGGGCCACAGAACGGCTATGTCTACACTTGTTAATTTAAGTCAATTTAGCATGTCCACACTTAAATTTTAAGTCGACTTTGAGGGGACCCTACAAAATCGACCTAGAGCGTCCACACTGGACATTGAGGTCGACTTGTAGAGGCTAGGTGGATCTGGGACTGGTGCACGGTGGCAGGGGGGCACCCCTTGCCAAGTGCCAGGAGGCTCAGCCTTTGCCCCATTGTATCTTGGTACAATGGGGCAAAGGGGGACAGGGACCGTGGCAGGGCATAGGGGCAGGGTGGGCAGGGTTCTGCCCTGCCCTTTGGGTGGGCATGCCAGGCTCTCCCTGTGCCAGCCCCCCTGGCAGGGAGGGCAGTGGGGAAGCCCTGGAGGTCCCTAAGTCGACTTAGAGTCGACTTAGGGGTACTCCACATCTACACTGGCTTAAGTCGACTTTAGAAAGTCGACTTAAGCAGAAAGTTGACTTAAAAGGAGGTTTTAGAAAGTCGACTTAAATTTTCCTTAAGTTGACCTAAGCAGCTGCTTAAGTCGACTTAAGGAAAGTGTAGTGTAGATGCAGAATAAATTAAGTCGACTTAAGCAAGCTTACAAGTGTAGACGCACCCAACAAGAGGGAGCTACCAGAGGAGGGCAAAACACCTGATAGGAGACAATACCCAGAGCGGCCAGGAGGAGGCGCCTGAGGGTAAGTGTGTCTGTGACAATGCCATAGACCCTATGTTCTGTCGCACAGACCTGTAACGCACAAATTTTTGTCATCTCTGATTACAAATGTCACATTTCCTGCATTTTTTCCATTTGCAGCTTTAGCTTATTTCTTATCAGTGGAACCAGAGCTACCTTGGCACTATTGGGGTTTTGAGCCTTATTCTACCTCTTGCTGCTCACAGCCATCCCTCCTGGAGGTACTGTATGAGTCACCATAAACCCTCCACCTTAATGGGAATATTTATGCAGAAGCTGCTTCTCATACGGTGATTAGCACGTGTCCATTTGCTTCCCTTTGTGTCTGATTCATGTTTGCATACGAGGTTCCTCTAGGCGAGTGAGTGTTAACAGTTGGTGCTGGTGGTGGTGAATTTTGAGACTGAAGTTGGCTATGGAGGGAGATATGGATAGAAATGATGAGTCACTGAAGGAAACAGCTGGCTCCAGCTGGCCATGTTATCTTAGGCATCACCCTGGTATCTGTGCTTTTATCTCACTGACCCATTCACATATATATGGAATTCATTCAGACCTACAGAGATTTGTATTAACTTTAACCCTTTCCCCTGACAGCTCCTCAGTAAGTGCACACATTGGAATCACTGATCACAGAAAAAGTTAAGAGGTGAGTTGATCAGTGCTTCTCTGTACCTACACAAGGAAGAGATTTCTGAGAGCAGAGGGCTCTTCCATCTGGCATGCACAGGTAGATTGGGATCCAGTGATTGGCACTGTAGATAGGTGAATTTAAACAAGAAATTAGGCACAATATTCTTTTAACTGTGCGAGGAGCTACCTATTGGAACAAACCACCTAGGAACATTGTGTGATCACTATCATTTGATGTCTTTAAATCAAGATGAGAAATCCCTTTCCAAAAAATGTGCTCTAGATGACTCAGAAGTTATGGAGATGACACAGGAATTGCTGGCTGAGTTTCTCTGGCCTGTGTTATGCAGGAAGTCAGTGTAGATGACCTTCACGATCCCTTCTGGCCTCCAGATCTTACAATTTATAAAGCCCTGTGGGTGGAAGCTCCTGAGCAACATTCTGGGGCTGGCGGTATCTCCCGTCTGTCTGCCCTTCCTTCTGAATACCTGAGCTGCCTCTTCTCATCCAAGGAGGATCTGAGTGAGGAAGGGGTATAGAGATCATCTGATATGGAAAGGCAGCTATTTCACTTGGCTGCCTTTTCCAGTTGCAATGCCATGCCATGTAATGCCTGGGAGGACGAGGGAGGCCCAGTTTAAAGCACCATCTAATTACAGAGAGCTAGACTGTGCCCATGTGCACAGAGTGATGAAATGTACATGTTGCTCCCCACATATGAGTCTGGCTGGTGTGAGTACCATGAACAACTGCAGTATCTATGCTAACGGGAGTGGAAGAGGTTCAAGATGCACTCAGTGTTCATTTCCAAGGTTCCCCTGAAATCCAAACATGGGAATTAAACATATTATTATCTGCTAATCAGGGTGGGAGGGAAAGTCAGAGGCGTCTGTGATGTGTGAGCGGATATGCCAACTGAAGAGAAATAAATACATGGATCTAATGGATCACCATTCAAGCTCTTCAAATGATTTTTGTTCCTCTACTGATGATTTTAAGTTTTTCTGTTGAAGCACTTCAAATCAAAGCTTCAAAGTAATCTGCAGAGTTAGAATTCATATGCAAATTTGACACCATTAGCTGGGGTTTGAATAGAGACATGGGCTGGTTCAGTCATTACAAAAAATGTTTCCTCCCCTCCCCCCTTTTAATCTTTCCACCTTCTTATCTGTTATTCTACTCTCTTTGAACCCAAGTAACTTACATGGTTTGCTGAAATATCTGAACTGATCTTGTGACTTACCCTTCTCCGCATTTACCCTTCCCCTTTTATACAGTACCCTCCATTTCATGTTCCAAAGGGGTAGCTGTGTTAGGCTAGTTCAGCAAAATGAACAAGGAGTCTTGTGGCACTTCGTTAATATTTAAAAGTGCCACAAGACTCCTCCGTTTCATGCATCTGAAGTGGGATTCTGCCCACAAGAACTCATGCGATAAATAAATGTATTAGTCTTTAAAAGTGCCACAGACTCCTTGTTTGTTTTGCTGACCTAGACTGACAAGACTACCCCTCTGGAACTTGTCACCGGTGGATACAGTGTACTTAGATTTTCAGAGAGTGTTTGGCAAGCTCCCTCATCAAAGACTCTTAAGCAAAGTAAGTGGTCATGGGATAAGAAGGGAGGTCCTCTTCTGGATCAGAAACTTATTAAAAGATAGGAAACATAGGGTAGGAATAAATGGTCAGTTTTCACAATGGAGAGAAGTAAACTGTGGTGTCCCCTAGGAGTCTGTACTGGGGCTGGTACAGTTCAACATATTCATAAATGAGCTAGAAAAAGGGGTAAACAATGAGGTGGCAAAATTTGCTGATGATACAAAACTTTTCAAGATAGTTAAGTCTAAAGCAGATTCTGAAGAGCGTCTGACGAAGTGGGATTTTCTCCCACGAAAGCTCATGCGATAAATAAATCTGTTAGTCTTTAAAAGTGCCACAGGACTCTGTTGTCTTTCTGACAAAACTGGGTAATTGGAAACAAAATGGCAACTGAAATTCAATCTTGATAAATGTAAAGGAATGAACACAGGAAACATAATCCCGACTTTACATATAAAATGATGGGGGTCTAAATTAGCTGCTGGCACTCAAGAAAGAGCTCTTCATTGTGGATAGTTCTCTGAAAACATCCACTCAATGGGCAGGGAAGGTTAAACAAATTAAAAGAATGTTGAGTTCCAAAGGGGTAGCCGTGTTAGTCCATTGCAGAAAAACAACAGAGTCCTGTGGCACTTTTAAAGACTAACAGATTTATTTATCGCATGAGCTTTCGTGGGAGGAAATCCCCTGGGCATTGTTAGGAAAGGAATAGATGAAAAAACAGAAAATATCATATTGCCTCTTTATAAATCCATGGTTGTACTCCCACATCTTGAATACTGCAGGCAGATCTGGTCACCCCATCTCAAAAAAGATATATTGGAATTGGAAAAGGTACAGAAAAGGGCAACAAAAATAATTAGGAATATGGAACAACTACCATATGAGGAGAGATGATTTAGAGCAGGACGCTTCAGGTTGGAAAGGAGATAACTAAGGGGGGATCTGATAGAGGTTTATAAAATTATGACTAGTGTAGACAAAGTAAATAAGGCAGTGTTATTTACTCCTTTTCTGAACACAAGAACGAGAGGTCAACAAAGAAATGAATAGCCGTAAAGTTTATAAGTATTTCTTTACACAAAGCATAGTCATCCTATTGAACTGTTCACCAACTGATGTTGTAAAGCCCAAGACTATAACAGGATTCAAAAATGAGCTAGATTAGTCTAATTCCAAAGGGGTAGCCGTGTTAGTCTATTGTAGAAAGACAACAGAGTCTTGTGGCACTTTTAAAGACTAACAGATTT
>ML685930.1:3679803-3730467 GCA_007922175.1 Pelusios castaneus | reverse complement strand
ATACATGTGTACATTTACGAAACCTGTCCCCAAAGGTATTTCACATGGCTCAGGTGGGTGAAGAGAAAGGGAGCTGGGCTCACACATACCCATGTTTGCATGACAAAGACTATGCGAATCAAGCTATCTGGCTCAGGAGGGAAAGGTCATGATAAAAACCGTCACTTGACTGAAAGTGGGAGAGGAAAAAAAGAAGGAAAGGAGAAATTTTGAATTCTTTGGGGCCTTTTAGCAGAGAAACTCCATCTTGAGAGAACTCTAAAAGAACTGGGACCTACTCACATGTCCTGAAGGAGTAGGCTGCAAAACCCTCAGCAGCCAGGCATGTGGTGGCATGTGGGGGCTGGGATTGCTCTCTGGGGGACTGTTCCCTGATTGGCTAGGTAGCACACTTCCACTACCTGGGACTGATCACACACAGGAGGCTGGTATCGACTTGCTTTGTGCCTTGTTTCCATGTGTTTCATTGGCTATGTCTACACTAGAAATAGTTAGGTCGACTTTGTTAAATCGAATTAAGAAGGACGACTTTATTAAGTCTACTTAACAAAGTGGTTCCCCTGAACTGGGACTTAGTAAGTCGACCTAACTGCCCTTAAGTCGGCTTAATAAACTTAATGCTGTGCTTAAATTGACCTAATGGGTGGACTTAAGGATTAGACCCACCTAATCGGCGGTTCTTACTAAGTCGACTAAAGCTTTCATTAAGTCGACTTAAGGAAAGTACAGTGTGGGCGCAGAGTAATTTAGGTCGACTTAAGGCTGCTTGAGTTGACCAAAATTGCCAGTGTAGACATACCCATTGTGGCCCAAAGCGTGCATAGCAGGTGAAAGCAAGGGATGTGGATTTTTATGTGAATGACAAGATGTTTCTTCGGATCAGTGAATGAGGCTCAGAAACATTGCCATGTCCTAGCCAGGTGCATGTCATCCAGGGTGGTTTGGGAGACCACCTTGTCCCCTACAATCTTCTTATTTGGGGTGTTCTGCTTCCTGACTGGGGATGGTACTGGGCAAAGCCCATCTCCTTTCCATGCCTCTCTAGGGAGCAGGGAATCCAACATGTGTTTGTCAGGCAATATGGCTCACTGAGCTGGTGCTCTCCTCTCAGACACTTGAGTGAAGGAAACTCAGAGCCATAATCTTACATTAAGTCACCTCCCCCACCCCCAGGGAGTCCCCTTGTGACACGTAGCAATGGTCCCATGTAAGACACACAAATTACAGCAATGAGCAGGGTTCCAACCTGAGACCTTCAGTACCAGCCTCCCCCGCTGGGGCTGACGGAGGAGCTCTGAGCTGGAAATAAGGAGTAGCCTCTTCCCCTGTCTTCAGAAGGCAGGCACTGAAGGGAACCCAGCCAGTCTCATTGCCTGAGCTTGTATTACCCTGGCAGAGTGTCCTTACCTCCCCAACTCTGGCCGTGTTAATATATGCGAGGTGACTGTTTTCGTGGTACCATTGCCAGGACCAGAGTTCTCCGGCATCCTTCACTGTCAGCCCTGGGAAGGAGAGAGACAGGCATTTGTGATTCTATTTGTAGAGCTTGGGCCCTGCCAATCTCACTGGTGACTGCAGAGCAGGGAAGGTTCTCAATGCATTCCTGGTGTCATTCCAGGCCTGGGAAGGCCACGCAAGTTGGCAAATCCGTGGCCCAAATCTGACCTTTAAAGAACTCTTGTAGGAAAACACAGTGGTGGTGAGGGTCATTTCGTAAGAATGGACTTTAGAGCTTTGATAGGCATGTGGTAGTTGTAGTTGGTAGTTATCTGATGTTGTTTGCATCTAGCTTGGTACCAGGCGTTAAAGCAAGGGGGGATGCACCGGAACACAGTTCCAGGGCTCCCAAATTTGAGGGGCCAGAGTTCCAGGGCCCCTAAAAATAGCAAAATCTGGCGGAACGCATGCTCCACCCTGCCCTGGCTGTTGGCCGGTCCTACGCTTTTAGTCAACCTAACTTTTCAAGTGCAGGCATAGCCATGGAGCTCAGGGCCCCTGTCGTCCATGCTCTTACATTGTTCTTATTCCTTTACATTGTGCGACTTTCCTAATGGATGGTATGGGAAATGCAGGCCCACCAGCTACACTGATTTTCAGTTCAGAGATCTACAACATGTAACTAAGGTCTGGTTCTTTAGACCACTTCCTGCTGCCTCCCTGGACTCCACCCTACCATTAACCTTTCTTGAAGCCTTCTCTCTTGCCCCTTCCTGGGCTCTTTATAACAAGCAACACTTGCCAGCATTTCTCCCCAGAAGTCCCACCCTCCCCTTGTACCAGAGCCAGCCACGGGAGCTCACTCTAATCCTATGTGTTCTAAGCATCTTCCCTTCTCAAGCTACCTCCATGAATCTACTAGTTACCCACAGGTCTCTCCACTTTTTACTCTTCTATTTCCCAGCCAGTGACTGTAAAGTTCTTCTCCCTGCAGCCCTTCAAACTTCAATCCCAAATGTCCCTGTAAATTTTACCATCCTATCCTTGTAGGCATTACTGCCTACAGCCTCCTTATAACTCAGGGCCCTCGCTAGCTCAGGTTTCTCTTTGCCTTTAGTTTAGGGAAGGAAATGTCCAGTTGCCCCTCTCCTGAATCTTCGCCCTGGTTTTTCTCCTAATGCTCTATACTCCTTCCTTTATGAAGACTCAGCTCCTGCCATTATTCTAGATGTCACCCAATGATCTCAGTGGGCTCAGGCGCCTGTTAATCCTTTCATTTCCTGTGTGAGGCACACATCCTATCACAGATGTTAATAATATATTTGCATTCATACAATAAATCCAGTTCAGATGCATTCATTTAGGCTCAATTGTGAAAATATAACTGCAGTGTCCCTCGGAGAGAGATGATATACTGCGGTCTTTGAGTGGAAGGAGTACCCATGTAAACAAATGAGAT
Organism: Pelusios castaneus; assembly: GCA_007922175.1. Taxonomy (NCBI): domain Eukaryota; kingdom Metazoa; phylum Chordata; order Testudines; family Pelomedusidae; genus Pelusios; species Pelusios castaneus. Next base: position 3,727,571 of record ML685930.1, on the reverse strand, counting down.
TTTTCCTGTTGTCTTCTCAATGAAGTGTCTTAATGTATTTATGTAAATATTTTATTTATTTTAAAATGTTACTAGAAATCATTTTTTTAAAAATAGAAGCAGATAGATGTCTCAGGAGATGTATCACTGCAGATGGCTCTGTTTTCTTGGATTTCTTTTAGGAAAAAAAGGCAAAATGAGAAACTGTATTAAAAGGTCATTTTAACATAATTCTATTTGGATTTATGCCACAGGATACTACTGTGTATTATCGATTCCCCTGTCATACATATGAATGCAAATATTTAACTTTTAACATTTAACCTGAAGAGATATTTCATTGACTACTGAAAGAAGCCTCAAAGCATCATCTTGGGACTCACACAGGAACAAGCATAATGACAAAACATGGTGTTAATGTGCTTGGATCTCTCCCTAGGAATTGTCTGAGAAACTGCTTTCTCTCCCATTTATATTCTTAAAATATGGATTCGTAAGTAAGAGTTGTACAGAGACCCCTCTAAGGAATGCTTACAGTGGCACTGCTCACCACTGTAGTGAAGGTTGCACCACATCATCTCTTTAAAGGTTCATCTTTGTAAGTCCTTTACAAGCAACATGCTTAGTCAGATGCTTCTGAAATTTTTTATGCCTCTGGAGTAGAGGGCAAGGTTAGTGACCCAAATTTGAGGCCATTTGAGATTGAGGAAATATAAATCATGGGGGAGAAAAGGATTTTCAAAAAGTTTTGATGTTTTTGTGCGTTTTTGTTTGTTTGGAGAATTTTGTTTTGTTTTTCCCAAAACTTGATCACCCCATCTACTCCTGAAATTCTGTATGTTAGCATAGCCACTGAGAACCTTTGGACTTCGCTGTAGGACCATTGGACCAGGCTGACTTGGAAATCTAGGACCAAGGTGCCTCGGGAACCACCTTGGGGTCATCCACAGTCGTCAGGGGTCCCTGGCTGCTGAAGTGACGTAAGCTCTCGCCATTTATTACTTTGCTTTGCTTGCTTGGGATTCTTCACCCTGGCATTCAATAAAAATCATCCATATTTTCAATGGTCTTTGACTGTCTGGTAAATCCACACAAACCAACCCCTTGGGGTACAGTTGGGGGAAACATTTGGTGTCACAAACAGGATTTACCAAGTAGTCAAATTCCAAAGGGGTAGCCGTGTTAGTCTATTGTAGAAAGACAACAGAGTCCTGTGGCACTTTTAAAGACTAACAGATAAACTAATGCGATAAATAAATCTGTTAGTCTTTAAAAGTGCCACAGGACTCTGTTGTCTAGGATTTACCAACTCAGTCAATCACCATGTGGTAGAAAAAGCTAGAGGATGAAGTGCGTCTCCCAGGGCGGGCGGCCACATCAGCCTGGGGACAGGTGGCCAAACAGTGGAACCAGGTCACCCCCCCGCTCACTTTTGAGAAGGAGTTGTGGGACAGCATGATACCTGCTAGTCACGAGAAGGCACTTGAGTCATTGGAGGTGGGGAGGAGAGTAAAGGGAGTGTAGCAGGCTGAGTGGCTTTTCCTGTCTGCCCTCCAGATCCTGCATGACACCATGCTGTTACTGGAGAAAGAGGTACGGGATTTGAGAACAGAGTTAGAGCAGGCACGGCTGCTTCACACCCTGCAGCAGACCCCTCTGACCCAGCTGCAAATGGAAGAAGAGAAGGTAGAAGCACAGGCTGAGATAGTGGCAGGGCGCTATGCGCAGCAGCAACATAAGCATAAAGCCCGGGGTTCCCGTTTCATTGGTGAAGGTGCGTGCCCTTCACTGCGGTAATTGAGACCCCAAGACCTCTAATAGTAATGTTGTGGTGAAAAGGTTAACAACTGAGGTTGAAAAGAACTGAAACAGGTTATTATCATACTAAGGATTGATAAGCAGCAAGCTCTTTTGAAGAAAAACAGGCTTGCTGAGGTGTTGGAGGCTGTCCAGCAGAAAACCTGTAAGAACGGGGTGGCAGTAGCAATTTGCCTTTGCTGCCTCCTACAGAACCCCCACCCCATCATGTTCCAAGTGAAGATTTGGGTCCTGATGGCATCAGATGGGGACCCTGAGACGTGGGATGGGGATATATGAAGGTGTGGGGTGGGAGAAAAAAACTGAGCCAGGGAGAATCCTGCAAAGGACATTCGACCCCTAGTTACAAATGAAACTAAGGGACCCCCCGGGGTGGTCCCTCAACAGATACAGTTCAAACAAGATTACATCCAGACAGAGATCCAAGGGCTCCACATGCAGTACAAGCAGAGGGTGGGTGAGAATGTGAAATCCTGGCAGCTCCGTTGCTGGCACTGGAAAGCTGATGCAGTGCACCTGATCCCAGAGAGTTATCGAGGCTGGGGGATTGCTCCATAGATTCAGGGGGGCATGACAGAGCAGCTGCTACAGAGCCCTCCCCCACTGTCTGCCCACCCACACTTCTGAGATTAGCTCCCCCTGCCCCCACCCCCTGCAAGCACGGTTGCACCTAGTTCTGTACCATGGGGGAAGAGGGTGAGGCTATTACCTGCTTTCACTGCTTTGGATAGGCAGGCTCTGTGTGCCTGCACTGCTGCTTAGATTTTAATTATAGGGCACTGGATGGGGATGCACAGGGCTCCTGCCCTGTGTGCCCAGTGCCAGTAATACCCCCAGTGGACAGGACTTTTACTCTGCTGTACAGAGTTTTCCGATTTATGTACCCTACGTAGATGCCCAGCAAAATTGCACCCAGGAGCACCACTGAAATTCCACAATGGACCACTTGGCACATGTTGCCAAATGCACAGCAGCCCCTGCTGAGGAGGGGGAGGGCCTCTCCCTCTTTGCACCCATTTAGGACGTTTGGGTCCAGAGGGGGTATGCTACCGGGCACAAGCTCAGAGCATTTTCACCTTTCATGTTGTCCTAGAAATGGCTGAGGCTGCTTTTAAAATTTCCCAGACTGTGAAAACTTTTTTTTTGGTTATGTGGTCCCTGCGCTGTCCCGCTCTCAGTGGGGCAGTGCAGGGCCCGCGCCGCGGCTCCCCCCATCCACGGCCGCACTTTGACCACCCCCCGTGCCTTTGGCAGTGAGCTGAAGGTAGCGGGGCAGGGTGGGAGCACTTTCCTTCGTGCTCCCAGAGCAGAGCAGGCAGGCCCAGGAGCGGGGCAGGCGCGCGGGGTCTGCCTGGCGCTGGCCTCTCTTGGCCAGCCTTCACGTGCCTCGCTTGGTCGTTGGCTGCGACGTGGTCTTGGCCAGGGCCACGTCTCCCAGCGGCGGCAGTCTGGGGTCCTGGATCATGGCTGAAGCCTGAGCTGGGACCCGCTCCTGCCAGTGGCAGCCTGGGGGCTGTGGCTATGGCAGCGCCGCCACCAGTGCCATAGACCCGAGGCCGCCACAGGGAGCCAGGCCTAGCCGAGGCCTGGGACCCAAGGCTGCCACCACTGCGGGCTGGCCCTGGCCGAGGTTGTGCTGCTGGTGCGGGCCAGCCTTGGCCATGGCCCATGTCCAGTGTGGGGCAGGCCAGCCTGGCCCTGCACACCCGCCACCCCACCCCTGGGCCGGCTGCTCCGCCCTGGGGGCAGGGAGGGCCTGCCCAGTGGCTGGGTGAAGTACGGCTGGGGGGCGCTGGGGTCCCTGGCCACGGCTGGCCAGCCTCCAGCCAGGATGGGCTCCTGGCTGCAGCCTTGGGGCCGTGGCTGGGGATGGCTCCCACTAGTGGTGGTGGCCTCTGATTGTCAGGGTTCTGGGGGTGGAGCGGGCCAGCTTGGCCCACCCTTCCACACTCCAGCGTGGGGTGGGAATCCCCCAGGCCAATTGGGCCTGGGCCCTGCCCCCCCTCCCCCAGGGACGGCCCTGGGAAGGGTGCCCCCCTGTATTTGGCTGGCATTACGTGTGAGAGTGTAGGTGGTGTACCCTGATTACTTGAGAGAGGGGCAGTACTGCTGTTTAGTTTTGGAATAGAGTTTGTGCAGGTGCAGCCTGGTGACTGAGTGGCCCGATGGATCTGTGAGTGGATTGCCCTCCTGGAGGCTCTGAGCCTCAAAGAGATTGAGATACTAGAGACCACCTGGGGATCGCAAGGGCTTGAGTAGACAGACAGAGCCACTGAAGAGGGTGACCGGTTTGGAGATGGTACTCTGGGCAGCACCTCCAGCCAGAGGGGGCCCAGGGACACCTATTGGGTCAGGGTTGATGAAACTAATGATTCTGTTTGTCTCAATATGGGCAAACTAGCATAGAGGTAGCCATGCTTGGTGTGTACAGGGTACTCCTATGGAGCGGACTGATGCAGGTGGCCAAGGCTGAACAAATTGCAGCCGTACCATCCCTCGTGAGGCACTGTTCGCCTGACCTTCCCACCGGTGGGGTCCAGCCAAACCATTGGGAGACTTCCAGCTCTACCAAATCAGCCCTGTAAAGTCATGGCAATTTGCACTCTGCCCTGTGTGTGGTGTTTTGGCTCGATCTCAGGCACCACGACCTGCATTATGCTTGGGGATTTTACCTTTAAAGAACTGCTGGATGACAGCACCCTGTAGTGCTGGACCACAGCCACCACCACCAAATCATTTGGGCAAGTTATCTTGGAGGCCTGCTGGACATGGACAAGAGCACCAGCCATACAGGCCGCCTCGGTTAGACCTTGGTCGAGTTTGGGGCTTTGGGGATCTGGCCCCCTATCGAAGGGTACCATGGTTCAACATGGCCCTACCTGTTTGGCCTCCTAAGACGCCAGTTAACAAGCACCACCTGTGATGATTTTACCGAACATATGCAACCTGGTTATTTTGGGGCCACAGATTAATGTTTTTAATGAGAACATTAATACTGGGGCAGTTAATTCCCTGTGAGCCGTGTCCCCCCACTCCCCGCCCTGCCCCGTTTTGGTGACAAAAATAGAATGTGTTCTTTTTAAAGGACTTTGTTGTTGATTTGATTTACTATACACTCCAACAACATCAGATGCTGCGGGAGTTGCGCCTGTGCGCCCCGCAGCCATGCCCTGGATTGGGTCGTTGTTGCTCATTTGGAGTAGGTTGTGAGTACCAGGGATGGAGTGTGGGGCTAAAATGGAAGACTTTATGACGAACAGGTAGCGCATGGCATTCACAGCCCTCCCCCATGAGCGACCCGACCGTGAACTGATGCTGGGCTTCATGCCCAAAGCACCAGGTGGAGCTAATCTCCTGTGGGAACCTCAGAGAGTGCGCTAGGTATGCTAGAGAAAGCAGGGTGGAAGGTGCCCCTTGACACATGCTCCTGCAATGCTTGGAATCTAAAGATTAAAGGTACACATGGGGAAAAGTAGTGGACTGTACATATGTTGTGAATAAGAGACCATGTGAATGGGCCAGGCAGCATACTAGGCAGCTGAGATGGCACCCTATGACAGGGACATGGATTTTATATTTATTTCTTCATGCATATAGATGGGCACTCTGAAATGATTCCAATGAGAATACACCAGGAAAGAAAAAGACCATAAAATGGTTTCTATAACATCATTTTATATTTGCCTAGGTAGTTTATGGGACTGTGCTGATGCTATTGCACCTGTTGAATACCCTGGCACTGATGGTTCTTTCTGAAGCTTTGTACACTTGTCTAATAAAAATGTAATAAGTTGTATTGCTTACTACAATAACTCATATTTCTTACTTCTGTTATAGTATAATGTGTTTATTTTACTGTGAACAAAGCAGAATAGTCAGCAACCACTCTAACCAAAATTTTTTGTAATGTCAAGTGACGAGAAGCTGGAGAAAGAGAACTGGGGGTAAGAGAATCTGGAGGTAGGTAGAAAGGTGTCTGTAGGAGTGGAATTTCAAGATGGAAACCTTGTGTCCAGGAGCTCAGGTAAATTTCTCTGAATAATTGCTACAGCAACAATATGAAAGCTATTAATAAATTTTGGAAGGACATTAATTGGGAAAGTTGAGGATTCATAGTTGACTAAAAATGAAATGTATAGCACAGGGATGTTACAAGCTCCACCTTTCAATTTTCATATGAATCTCCATATTTTCCAATTTAACTAAAAATTCCCCATGTGGAACTGTATCAAATGCCTCACTGAAATCTAGGTAAATAGATCCACTGCATTCCCTTTGTCTAAAATATCTATTATCTCAAAAAAGGAGATCAGGTTGGTCTGGCATGCTCTATTGGTGGAGAGTGGGTGGTTACACAGCTATAGAAACATTTGTATAGCAATGAGTGAGGACTTGAAGTTATGTTCTCTGCTTATGGAAAGAGGGCTGGCTTGGGCAGAGTGGTGTAAAAGAGGCCAGGTTGGAGGAGGGAATACAGTGAATGGGTCAGTGGCATGGCTGTGGATATGTGCTGAAACAAGGCTGGTGGGACCCAAATGATGTGCAAGGTGGAGGCTGGCTCGCTCAGCACGTAAACTGCTAGATGTGATATGTACAATTACCTCAATGACCAGTAACTCCTATCTACAACATATATTTTCAAAGGCAAAAAATGCATAGTTAAGGCTGACTATTCAATCTTAACTCAGCCCTCATTCAGCAATGCCCCAAGATGCCCATTAACATACGTATCTCACAGTTACCAAAATGTGCAAGCTCTTCATCTCCTGTCACAGCCTGTTTACGCTCAACCCCAGAGTTCCAGCTAACACTATTAAAGGACAGGAGAAAAGAAAAACAGGACTTGCCCTTACTGAGTGCTCAAGTTGTGCAAGCACACTCCAGAACGCCACTGTGGTACTTTTATTTGGGAGATGAATGGGCATCTGGTATTTTTGCCAGTCCTGGGCCAGGTAGCACCCTTCCCTTACCAGCTGTAGAATGAACTGGTGAGGATGGTGACAATCCTAGGGGAGAAGGGGATGCACCTGACAATGGCTCACCACAGATGAATCCAAGGATGTTGCAGCTCAGTGCGGGGTGGAGTAAAGAAGACGGCAGAGCCACCAGAAGACAAGGGTGGAGCTGGAGCCAGCTGTTGTTTGGGGTGGGTAGTTGAGCCTTCCTGACAGTGGAGTTCCCCATAGGGATCAGGAGTGGGTCATAGTTAAGAGGAAGGCAGGGACAGAACAGGCTCTGTAGAGAATCATCACTTGCTCCTCTAGAGCTGTCCCAGTTTACCCTGCTCCCTTCAGCTCCCTCCCACTACCCTGTATTCCAGCACTTCTTAAGGACTCCAGCACTGCTCATGGTGCCTCCCTTTTGTTGCCCTGGAGGTGGAATTATTTGTATGCTCTCCAGGAGCAGTCCATGCATTAGGTATACCTACTCTAAATGGTGGTGGCAGTCACTGACATCCTTGGGGAAGAGCCATCCTGGGAGCCAGGCCCCAAGCCAATCGGCCTGTGTGGGCGGGCTCAGAGGCAGTGGGGCAGGGGGCAGTGCAACAGTGGGGGCCCGCAGAACCATGGGACCCAGGATAGTCACCCCGCTCCCCCCGCCAAGGCCAGATCTGCCACCACCCACTGTTGCGTTGCCCCCATCACTGCCTTCAGCAGCAAGCTGAAGGCAAGGGTGGGACGGGAGCACAGAGCCCAGCCTCTGGGCCAGCCTGACCCATGCCCAGGGTGGAGCAGCCAGCTCAAGGCAGGGTGGGAGAGCAGAGCCTGGCTTCTGGGCTTGCCTGCCCCATTCCTGGGGGCAGAGCAGCCAGCCCAGGGGCGGAACTGGAGGCTGATTGGCCCTGGGACCCCGTCCCCTCAGGGGTGGCCTGGAGGCAGTTGCTGGCCCCTGGTTGGTAAAAAGTGTGTTTATGATATGCAGATGTATGGATTACTGTGAAGTGCATGACAGATCTGTGATTATATTGGAAAACCTGTTTTCCAGCTTTTCCTGTGTGTGGGAAGGGGAGATGCCTTCATAGCTTGAGGAGGCAGTCTGCATAATTTCTATATAGAACTGCGTAGATTGTCAACAGCAGCACATAGGGCTTTAATTACAAAAGGGTGGTGAGCAGCAGTGAGGTACCTAAACAGTGGTAAGTGAAAGTGTAGGTTGACATGGTATCCTGGGAGTAAGTGGAAAGGAGTTGAAAAAGAGTGTGGAGAATTTCTTATATTGTACACATGTGATAGTCTCTGTGGGGAATTGGCTAAATGTGTACACCATGATCTGGAACATTGGGAACTGTATAGTGGTGAAGGCCAGTGTGAGTATGTTACATATGCATACTGAGGCCTCCTCAAAAAAAGGTAAAAGGAAGGTGGCATGGAGATATATAAATAAATAAAATGGTAGATGGAGTCCTTTGTGGGCAAGTGAATGGGTTGTAAAAGGAGACCGAGAGCCGATACATTTTAGCAACTGAGGGACTGGCAAAGTGAAAGTATGTGTGTTTAATGTTGCATATTGGGGCACTGCTAGATGAGGAGAGAGTCAAGGTTACATGGTCAACCTTAACTGTACATTTCTTGGTTTTCAGACATTTGAATTTTGCTCAGCTTCCCATTCTGCAAAGGGGGACAGAGCACCAAACAAACTTCTTTGTGATAACATCCTTTTGCTATTGAATTCACATGTGTTTGCTGTCTTGGCTTCTGGGAACATGTTAGCAAAAGAATATAGTGGTAACAGCTTAAAACCCCCTTACTATAGAAACAAAACTTCAAAGTAAATCAGAAAGCAACAGATGATGAGGGGGAGACATTTTTCCAAGGCACTTAAGAGTTCAGTTCCCAGTCAGTGTGAGCTGGGTGCTTAACTGCCATTTAAATACCACTGAAAATCCTCCCCCTCCCCCCCACTGCGTTTCCATTGAACCCAATGTTATATTATAAAAGTATCTGGCTATAGTGAGTCTTCAATTTATTTTATGCTTAGAATATGTTTTCAAGACTGCTTAAAGGAAGAGTTATGGATTAGGACTAGTGATTTTTGTTTAATAAAAGCTGAGCCCCAGAAATTGGTCAGAACTGACCCTTTGCTACAGAAAAGTTCTCTGAGTGACTCTTCCTATTCCTTGCAAGGGGAAACCTGAAGATGGCAATTTAAATATCAACATGGTTAATTATAATTTCTAATCATGTTAACTGTAACATCCAGATAATATGCTTATCTCTCCACCCCAAAAATCTCTAAACTACTTCTCAAAATGTAAAAGCCTCTGTGTCCATCACAAGAGCTTCTACACTACAGCTGTATCAACCCAAAAACATACGTTTTTAAAAAATGTGGGGACATAAAATAAATCAAACATTTTATCAAAATAAATACAGTATTAATTGTATTTAATTAAATAAGTATCCACTGCTTAATTTAAACAAAGTTCCCACAAAACTTTATCTATGCTATGGAAACCAAAAGGGCTTTCCTCAAAAGGCAGGTCCAGCTCACTTAGTATTCCAAGCCTTGAACAAAAGTTATTTTTAAAAGCATAAATTGAGTAAATGGACATGCTGCCTGGTGACTGAAGGAGGGAGGACTCTGAATTCCATTTAGTGTTGAAGTTACAAAATGAAACATTGGGAGGGAGAGGTTTACACAGGTGTAGAGTCCAGCTGCTAGTTAAATACTGTACACAGAAACTGTACACAAAAATTGTACACGGTGCAGCTGTAGCCATGTAAATCCTAGAATATTAGAGACAAGGTGGATGAGACAATATCTTTTATTGGACCAATCTGAGTTACAGAGCACTCTTCTTCCAGTTGGTCTGGGAAAGGTACTCTGAGCTAAATTGTTTAGCGTAAGTACGTAGCACATATTCTAAGGGACCACTCAAGGTTGAATGGTGTATTAACTCTCTGCAGTCACAGGACGAGAAAAGGGTGGGGTGGGGTGGCTAGTGGTTTAGAGATTGTTGTAATAAACAAGTCTAGTGTCTAGTTCATAATTTTATGTGTGGCTTGAAAGCTTTCCTCTCACCAATAGAAAATGGCCCAATAACAGATAGTACCTCAAACAGCTTGTTTCTTTAGGAAAGAAAAATGTGATCTAATAAGGAGCTTCCTGAATTATTAACTCTGAGTAAATGGAACAAAACTTCAAAGGGAAAATTGACCTACCTTTGTAATATTTTGCAAAGCAGAATAGTTTTTTTTTTTACTTCAGAAAAGCAATTCACTACTGTTCCTCACATGCCCCCCAAAAGAAATCAGTATATGTAATTCAGCACCTGCACACACACAAATCTTGTTTCAGCAAGAAAATCACTGTATCAAGCTTCCAACTACAAAATACAGAGGAAAAAGGACTATTAAAATCTTTAATATTTATTACACTAACAGTAAACTTTTGTAGCTGAATTTCTTTACTCATTGAAATGAACTCAGAGTAAAGCTGTCTTAATGAAGTCATTGGGAGTTTTGCCTCTGGCTTCAGTGAAGCCACAATTTCCTATGATGGTCTTTTGAGCTGCTAAAGTTGTGGAAGTGGAAGCAGATGTATTCGGGAAATATGTCTTCCTAATGCTTAGCTCCTCTCTTTTGCTCTGAAATGTAGATGACCCAGAGTAGTTAAGCTCCTTAAAGAAGAAAGCTCTCATAAATGGTTGCCCTGCTTCCCTATAAGCTTCTAGAACTATAGGTTGCTGTGACCAAAGTAAATGACCACGCAATATTCCCCCCCCCTTTTTTTAAATGCAGATCGTGTACATCAAGCTCCTGTTCTATCCTTCAAACTCTTCCCCAAATCAACTTCTTTGTTCTCTTCTCAGAGAATACACAAAATACTCCCACCAAAGACAAAATGCATGTAGAACTAAGAAAATATTTGACCCATTCTACTAGTCTCTGACTTGCTTTAGTTGATTCCTATGCCCTTCTTTTGGTCTATTTTTTCTACCTGTTCACAACTATATTGGAAATTAGTTAATAATTATCTACCCTGAGTAACAGGCAGTAAGTTGCTGTTTTGCCCATGGAGCACCCTGGGAAGGAGACTGTAGCTGAGCAAGTCACAGCCCCAGTGATCTTCACATGGCTCTAGGGAAAGAGTACATCATGTCAGGCATATACCCAATTTAGCATATGCATGCTATGTGGGTGAGTGTATTGCAAGGGGGAAAAGTGAAGTCAAGGCTCCTCATACTCACCCATGTACCATAGCTCCACAAAGGCTGCTTCCTCCCCTTCCCCACATGGCCAGGGTGGGTGTGGAAGTATCACTGAAGTCAGTGAAAGTCCTGCATCTGTACGGACAGTGACAGCAAGTCGGCAAACAAGCAGCTCCGTGACACTTTTAAAGACTAACACATTTATTTATTGCATGAGCTTTTGTGGGAGAAAATCCCACTTCCTCAGACCCTTTGTTCTAAAGATAGATTTAGTCTGACACCATAATTCTGAGGGACAGGCTCACTTATGTTTACTACTGAGCAATGCAAGAGCAAGGCATGAGGAACCAGCCCCCAGCTAATGAACCAGTCTCCTCCATGGGCTATGACTTTGCTGCAACTAGCAAAAGCTGGTGTGAAGCCATAGGGGAAAATACAACACTTGTACAGCAGCTGGACTCTGAGGAGTGGGGAAGGTAGGGCATACCCCCCCCCCCCCAAGGGCCACACACCTCTGCAAAGCAGCCCCTTGGGAGTGTGTGGCTCAGGGCCTCCAGGAGCTGGTGCTGGCGGGTCAGCAGCCCTGACTGCAGGATATAGCTGACCAGGCTGTTTGGCACAGGTGAGTATCTCCACGTAGGTGCAGCCATTAGGTGTTTAGAAAGCTATGGCACTGTTGAAAAGCGCATCCTTGGGAAGAAACAGTTGGACCTACAAAAGACGAAGCAAAGAAACGGAACCACCCAGCCCGCTGCCTTTAAAGCCCTAGGACTATATGCCATGGCTCCATTGGGTGGCCTTTATGGGACACTCAGCGGGGGGTTGAGTGGGGGAGCTCTGGCCCACGTGCCCGCGGCCTCCCCTCTTTTCCGCACAGGCGGTGACTGGACCGAGGGAGTGCATGCACGTGGAAAGAACACTGTAAATGAGGCAAGGGTCCCCTCCCCCTAGCTAATACAGTTCCAGGCACGCACCGCAGCAGCAGGCTCTGCGCAGGCGCTGTGAGGCAAAGCCCCTGCCTCCCCGCGTCTCGGCGTTTCTCAACAGTTCCAAAATTCCATGCGCCGGGAGGAACTGAGCGAACGTTCCAAGTCAATTCTCCAGGCGCGGCGTCCCCGCCCCGGGCTCCCAGTGCGCATGTGCGGTTGCCAGGGCGGCCGTAGCCAGTGAAGGTTTAAAATCTACGGGGCATGCGCACTGCTGGCTGGCTCCGGGGGGGAGAGGAGGGAGCGCCACAGTAAGGCAGCGACAGCGGCGCTTTGGATACAGCCGGGCCACCCGCTCCCCGCGGCCTTCGATCCTCTTCCTCTATCGGCAGAGGCCGCCGAGCCGGGCTCTCCTGCCGAACCTCCGCCCCGCTCCGCCCATGCCGCTGCCCGCGGTGTGTCTCTAGCGGAGGGGCCGCGGGCCGGCCGGAGGTGGATGGATCCCCGCGTGGCCTGGATCCAGCCCGAGCAGAAAGGCCCCGCCAATGCCCTGTGGATGCAAATCTGGGAGACCTCGCAGGGCGCGGGCGGCCGCGGCTTCCCGCACTACCTCTGCCTCAACTCCCCGGCGCTGGACCCCGCCGCCTCCCCGCCCTCTGGCCGCGGCTGCTCCCCGCCGCCCTCGCCCTCCGCCCCGGCCCTGCTGGCCGGGCTGGGCCCTGCCGTCGGGTCCGCGGGGGGCGGCAGCGAAGGGGGGCGGCGGCTGCAGAAATCTCCCTCCGTGTCGTCGTCCTCCTCCTGCTCGTCGGTGGAGTCCGGCACCGACAGCCCCGGCTTCTCCTCCTCCGGCTCCTGCAGCAGCGGCTCCTTCCGCGGCCGGGCCGGGCCTCGCGGCGGGGGCGGGGAGTTTTTTAACTTTCACGAGAACCAAGTGACCAGCGCAAGCGGGCAGCGCCCCGCGCACCAGCCTTCGCAGCCCGCGGCCGGCAGCCCGCAGCAGCAGCATCAGTACCACCCGGGCCGCAGGAAACGGGAGAATAAAGCCAGCACATATGGGATGAACTACCTGCTGTCCGGCAGCCGGGGGGCCGCGCTGAACAACTGCCCCCGCCAACAGGGGCCCAGGCAGCTCCCCCAGCCTGTATTGCAGAGCCCCGGCACCCCCTGGAAGTCCAGGAAATACAGCGCAGGGGTACAGGGGTGAGTATCCCCCGCCCGACCAAGGGTGAGCTAGGAGGGGGGACGAGCAGGGAGCGGTGGAGAGACGGGGCTCTGCCTCTTGTAGCATCACAGTGAGAAATAGCTTTTCCCCCATCTTCTTCCGAAGTGGGGGGAGAATGGGCTGATCTGCGAAGGCAATGCTACTCCCAATTCAGTGGGGTCGAGGAAGGAAGAGTCGTGGCTCTGCTGCCAGGACTTTGGGTGCGAGGCACAAATCAGCCAGGAGCCGGCTCACAGCGGGGTGTAAAAATAGCAAAAGGGCAGCAGGATTAGATGAGCCTGGTATGAAAAACATTTACATAAATCATTGCTTCGGGCCTGTGCTTGTGGGCAGATGGCTTCGGGTCACTCCGTGCTGGCCCGACAGCTGCTGAAAGGAGGGAGGTAAGGCCCTGTTAAATTTTGCTGGCCTTCTTTGGCCATAGATATGAAGCTTGTAGAGCAGGGGAAAACCTGGGTATTTGAAAGCCAGGCAGGGGATTTGTCACACCACAAGCTGTGCAGGGGTTTTTAAATGCAGGTCCCCCACCCCCGGTTTTGGATTAAAGGGGCATTTTAAGGACATAAGTAAAATGTCCTAGAATGATTGAACAACTGTTCTGGATTACACACCAAAAAAAAAAAAAAAAAGTGTGGAAAAAAAAAAAAAAGTCAAGGATATAAAATAACTCTAAGCAATGCAATGAATTGATGACTGTTTGAATTGAGCACTCATTGTTTTTACTCCATAATGCATATTTCTTGCCTATAAACATTGATAGATTAAGGCCAGAACAGATCATTAGATATTCTGGCTTCCTGTATTCCAAACTGCAGTGTTTCACCCAGTTACCCCTGATCTGAGCCCAGTAACCTCTTGAGTTAAAGCATATCATGCAAATAAATTAATCTTTCACTTCACTTATGTAGCTTTTTTCCTCCTCCATAAGAATAAAATGGATTTGTACAAAAAGTATTGAATACACACTCTCCATATCTGTTTTGGAGAAGGAGAATGAATAGCCTTATAGGAACTTCATTCTTGGAACACTTTAAATTCAGAGCTGTTGAATGTAGGTAGATAGTACCAGATGCAGTGCATATTTACAGAGGCTTTAGAAAAAAGGTAAGTATTTTACTGGTGTTAGTACACACTGAAGGACAAGGAAGGGGTGGCTGAATACATTTAGAGGTACAAAAGTTTACACATTAACACATTTAACGAGCCAATTAATCTAGCAACAAGAATATCATTTCTTCAGTTATGACTCAAAGTAGCAGCTTCTCATAGTGCTGTAGTGTTTGTCAGAAATTGTAAAATGGCAATGTTGAGTTGTTCCTTGTAACTTTTAAAAAAAGAATTATACTACAATTTAAATGAAATATTTTCATTTATTTAAATTTCTGTGCATATTTAGGTGGACGGTGAATGGTGTTTGTCTCTTGCTAAAACATGTTCTTCCTCTACCCCATCCCACACTGAAGCCTTGTCTATACTAATATGCAGGCAAAACTTTTGTCACTCTGGGGCATGAAAAAAACTAGCTTCCTGAGTGATGTTGGTGCTTATGGAGCAGACCACACAAGTCTTGTTGACGTGTCCCACTTGCACACAGCTATTCAGTTAGGTGGTTTTATTATGATGGCAGGAGAGCTCTCTCCCATCAATGTAACATAGCTACACAGGCACTTTTGCTGGCATAAATGGTAGTATAGACAAGGCCTTATACTCCTAAAGAAATCGATTGCATGCACTAAAAACAAATATGAGCATTTCAGAAAGTATTAAATTTGTGTTCTGTAGTAAACTTTAGTTCAGACTTTCTTCACTACTGCAAATATATACTCCGTTCCGAACCCCCCCACCCACAGGTGGCCTCAGCCTCCAGGGTTGGAGCCGGCTCCCCCCGCAACAGGCGGCCGCCAGGGCTGGACCTGGCTCTCCGTGGCTTCAGCCTCGGACTCCTGGCCCAGGGCTGGGTCCCTGGGGTGCGGAGCGGGCCAGTTGCCCCCCACACTCCCCTCCAGCATGG
Source organism: Pelusios castaneus (assembly GCA_007922175.1). Lineage (NCBI taxonomy): Eukaryota > Metazoa > Chordata > Testudines > Pelomedusidae > Pelusios > Pelusios castaneus. The sequence goes on along the minus strand of ML685930.1, from coordinate 3,712,464 downwards.
GGGTGGGGCCCTGCTTCGGCCAGTTGGCCCTGGGCCCTGCTCCCCCCACAGGACAGCCCTGGATGAGATATATTGTAACATTCTTTGTACCTGTCTCTTTGGACTTACTATGAGGATGCTTTTAAGTAGGCATTCCACAGATTTGATTATCACAAATTTAATACAGGATAAATATATAAAAACTCAACATCTATAAACATAATTTCTTAATTAGGAATAATTTTTTGATATGCACACAACTTGTAAATAGGAAACACCCATTTTTGTCTTGGAGCAAGTGTGGATCTGGACTGGTGCTGAAGTTTAGTGTTGGCGGGACTCAAGTGTTTTTACAAATACAACAGAAAAAGTTTCCAAAGTAAAAATACCTGAAGCCTATCTACATAGAGTTGCCATCGCTGGAGATGCTCCATTGTTGGTGACAACTGCTGTAACACAGGTACTAACGTTGCTGTGCAGAGTAGACAAAGCCATTATACATTCAATGGGTGTTGCATGCTGTATATGAGGGCAGAATTTTGTCCTTTAATGTCTTTTAAAACATAGTGATTGACTAGATCTATTTTGGAAATATCAGCATTTTGCTGTTTGAATATTAAACATACAATCAAGCCGAGTTCATATTGGGTCTCAAATTGAGAGTGGAATCACAGCAAGTGACGCAGCCACAGGTCTGGTGAAAAGTACACAATCTTGTTCAATTTATGAAACAATACATGGAAATATAAACACTAAAACTAAAAACTTAAAATATGCTCTGAATTTTTGAATTTGTCCATGTGTTGTAGTTGATGTTATCTCATTACTAGGAACTTATAAATAGTAAGTGCCTAGCAGCAATTCTGGCAACTTCAGTCACTCTTTTAAAATTAACATTTGGTACATCATTTCAGGGCAGGCCTAATGTTTTCACCAGACTAGAAAAAGATAGAGTAAACTCTCCAAGGAAAAGCCAAAAGTCTTTTCAGTCTTTCTTGGGATGTCTTTCTTTCAAAGGTTTGTCACTCCTAATTGGAATGAAAAGTTAATTGTGTAGGGTCCTCTTAATACTTTCTTTTTTAAATCTGTTTAGAAAGGTAGTCTTTTGGTCGCTTAAGGATTGCTAGAATTCTGACCTTACTGGTTGAGTAAGTGTGAGCATTCTTCCAACACACCTAGCTAACATTTTAAGAACTGGAATTGCTGACATTGCAATTCTGGTGATGGAGAAAGAGTTCAGTTTTCTCTTTTTAGTATTTTAATCATATTTAGTGTTGAACTTCATTGACTTGCAGTCAGTAGGATTTTTTGTACCATTTCTCAAACTTACATGTTTAAAGAGAATTCCAATAGTATGCAATAAACTGGCCTAACTAAAACATGTATAAAATATACAGTTACATTTCTAAGATCTCAGTGTTCTTGTCAGAAGACTTGGATGTTTAGGTGTTGTTTAAAATTTTATATGGCAAGACCTAGAGCCTTTTCAGTTCAACAGAAAAGCTAAACAATTTTTAAAAATGGCTTAAAAATCCTCTATCTGCTTACATAACCTTTAAACATACAAAGTTAAAAAGAAAATCTGCAGCATCATGCAGAAGATGTCACAATATCTCTTTGCTTGCAAAACTATTCCAGAGTCAAGGGAACCTCAAATGAAGACCCTACTTTGGTACTTTTTTGTGAAGATGATCAAACTACCCAAATTAACACGAGGCAAGCGATTCTTTATGTAGGTTATTCTTGCTCTTTTAAGGCATTATAAGACTTCTTGTACACTTCAGGTAGGCAGTTAAATTCAGAATTCCTGATTACTGGCCCCATAAGCATGTGAGAATTGTGGCTTTGTGCAAAAAATACAGTTTACAACTAGTTGAAGGCATTTTGCTGAAGCCCCAGATAGAGGCTGTGGTAGTAGTGTAGTCTAGTCTAGAAGTCATGAAAACAAGGATCAGCATGGTGCCTAGAAATAACAGCTGCAAAGTTGCAGCTGAGAAAAATCTGCTTTGGAGTACTTTCGAGACTTAAGTCTCCAGGCTTGGCTTGTAGTTTACAATAGGTACTAAGTTGCTGACTGCTTTTTCCAGGTTTTGGTTTAGTTAATGGAAATCCAGCTGCTGAATAGGCAAGAGCTACCCATGCTTTCCTTCAAAACTGCTAACAATTCCCCATCTGGGTTGACCTCAATCATCTTACTGTGGGGGTAGGAGGAATTCTGCACTACTGTGCAAGCATAGACTCCACTGCAGATATCACTCTTTCCCTACAGAATAACTGATTCAAGTGTCCTTCCTAGGCAGCAGTCCCAAGCACATGTATCTGGTTTGGGCATCAGGAGCAATGGGGAGAAAGAAATCACTGACCTAGGGGTGGGGCTGAGTGTGTGCACAAGAGTCTGTCCCTCTCACTCGCTATTGCTGGCAATGGTTACTGAGCTAGTAGCTCTTACTGTGTGCTGGGCTCCAGCTGCTAGAACCAGCTGGGCTAGGGGTGACTGCGGCTTCTTCCCCTGCACATGTACCTTCCTGGGCCAAGTTGGACTCATCCTGGAAACCTCCCCTGTCTACAAGCAGTTGTACAATTCCTCCCTCTTGCTTCCTGCATTGCATTGTTCCCAGCTGTGCAGGAGAAGGGATCATTGTATTGGTAGCTGCCCGTGTCCTCTCAAGTCTTGTGCATATGGATCTCCCCCATAAAGCTGGTCCCCTAGCACTTAGATCCTCCGCTGAGCCCTCCACACCCAGATCCTCCTACATAAGACCTCCCTTGCTGATCTCCAAACACCTTCATGTGAACCCCTCTGCTCAGTCTCATTCCTCCTTTACACAGAACCCCCCCAATGAACCCCTATGCATACAGATTGCCCTGCACCTGGATCACCTCAAACTAAACCCCTCCACACTTGGATTTTGCTGTGCTGAGCCTGTTTACACCTGGGAGCAGAGCTGAGTGTGTAAGAGAGAATCGGTCCATCTCCCTCGCTATCACGGCAAGCCCTGGATGGAGGGACAGGACCCTGGGATGTTTCTGGGGCAGGCCTGGCCCTTGCACTGTCAGGGTCAGGTTCAGCCTCACCACCAAGTCCATGCCCTGAGAGAAGGTGAGGGGTGCTACCAGGTGATTTCCTACAGCCCTCTTCCTACCCCCGCCTATGTTCACTACTGCCACTCTGGAGCCTCCACTCCCATTGCCCTTTTTTTCCTGTCGTAACAATTCCAGTTCTAGGACAGTGTTGAGTGCTCCCTCGCCATACCAGTCACTAAGGCTCCAGTCTGGCAAAGCATTATTTTCAATGGGTATACTCAAGTGCTGAACGTTGTACACATATTGAAGGGCTGTGCAAGGTCACAGCCTAACTTCACTTCTAAAGATGTGCTGCCCTTTAGGGTTTGTCTGCACAGCAAAGAACCACTCACTCAGGGCCCATGTCAGCCAATTTGGACTCATGGTGCTTGGGTTGCTGGACTGTTTAATTGCTATGTAGACTTCTGAACTGGGGCTAGCATATAGGTCCCTCCAAGGTGGGTCCCTCCAAGGTCATTGCTCAGGGATGGGCAAACTGCAGTCCAGATGTGGCCCACAGGAGCCTTTCATCAAGCCTCAGTGCAGTGGCTGCTTTCGACTGCCCAGCCCTTCTCCTTCCTCCTCCCTTTTCCATCCAGGCACAGTGGCATCCTGGCAGGAGGGGGGCAGCCAGTCTACCACGTGCTGTGGCAGCTGTCCCTTCCCCACATCATGGGTCCAAGGGTGGCATCCTGGCTAGAGCAGGGTGACTGCTTCCCCTCCCCACCCCCAGGACCCAGTGGTGCCAGCCAGCTGGGCTGGCTCTCAGCTCTGGCCCACCTAGATGCAGGTGTGGTTATTAGGTCAAAAAGTTTGCCCACCCCTGCTCTAGGCTGAGCCTGGAAGAGAATTTTAATATTGTGTGCAGAATTTAATTTTTTGGCATAGAATTCACTCAGGAGTACCAGCTGTGTGTTCACTACTTTGTGTCATAACCCAGACCACATAACTGAGAGTTCAGAATGGCTTTATTAGGAGAGATTTCATTATAGGTTTGGGTGTCAGAATCTGCCTCTGTGCTGATGTAATTTTCTAGGGGTCACACTGAAAAAGAAAAGTGACACAAGCTGATCTCCAGGTTGCAGGCACTCAAAGTAGATGAGAAATTATTCACCACCGGCGACTGGAACCTGTACAGACTAACCCAGGGGTCTGCAACCTGCGGCTCTTTGGCTGCCCCCTTGTGGCTCTGGACCCCCCTGCCACTAGCAGACCCTACAGGGCGGGGGTGTGTGTGGTGTGCTAATCCTGGTTCCAGGCTCTCCCCACACCCTCCGGCCAGGGGACCCTGTGGCAGGTTCCATGGCCTAGCTCTCAGCTCCCTCCACCAGGAGGCTACACCCATTGCAGCTCTCAAAACACTTGATTATTGAAAGAATTTTTTAAAAGTGCTCTTATGATTGGAATTGCCAACCCCTGGACTAACCAATTGAAAGCAATTCTATCCAAACTGTTGGTACAGTATGCTCTAATGGGATTAAAAGCAATGTTACAATACCAATATAAGGAGTTCTCTCCTATTCATCTTAGATCAAGTTTCCACTTTTTTCTTCATCAGTATATTTCTACTTAAAATCAGCTTTCTGATTTAAGATATTGGTATTCTTTGACAGAGTTGGACCAATTTATATCTTCTCTCTTTTTCTAGAGTGAGTGGATGTGGTGGGGGTGGGAAGGATTGGAAACATATATTTCTACTTCTAGATCTTCATCTGACGTATGGCTACAGTGCAAAGAGTTTTTTGCCCTGTTTCCCATGTGCCTTCATGTTTGACATTGTTACTTTCAGCCTTTACTACATTTGTGGGGAAACAGTGCAATATATGTCACTTACAGACATGCCTAACTGAGAACCACTTTATTGGTATGTATGCTAGGGCACTCCTGCCTCTTTTTAATACCATTAAGATAAGTTCAGGGCAGTAGTCACAACATCTTTTTTTTCATAGGACGCATTTCACTAGTGCCAAAATGTTATGTAATAGTCAAACGGCTGTTGAGTCTTAAAATCTTGTCTGCTAATGCATTAAAATGTTGACAGTTCAACAGAATTAACTTTAAAGTGTCCGAAGAGTTTTTAAAATGGTCTTTTTCCTTTATGTAGAAGTTGTTAAAGTTGGATGATAGCCTCTCCTCAGGATGTCCCAGTTAGGAGGATTCTCTTGTAACTTGTAAGCAAATTAGCTCTGTGTTCCCTTATTGATAATTTTGATGCCAGACTTTGATGGGGTGTGCTGCAAGAATGAGTAAACTTGAATGAATAAACTAATTTGCTTTGGAGTGCCTGTCTTTCAAATGGCCAACTGATTTGATTTGAATAGGTGTGGATTTTAAAGATTTAATGTTTTTTACAAGATGCCAATAGTAAATACTATATTTAATTTCAAGTTAAGTATGGGGACAGATTATTTCAAATGAATGGAGATCTAAGGTGCTTTTAAACTATAACTCTGACATTAATCTGCTACTTAGTTCCTCTAGGAACTGTAAATGCACATTACATTCTAGTTCCCTGGATTAGGATAGAACTTGGTGTCTGACCATTCAAATCTATTTTGGCACTTCACTTTCTCCTGAAATGTGGGATTAAGTGGAAGCCTGGCTACGACAACCTCTTTAATTTAGCATGGGTGGATGAGATAAAATATTTTATTCAGCCAACTTCTTAGGGTATAATACAAGCTTTGAGCTACAGAGCTCTTCAGCAGCTTCAGAGCTCTATGTTCCTCTAAGGCTTGCTTCTAATTCTTTCATCAGCAGAAATTGGCCAGATAAGATATCACCTCACCTACTACATGTCTATCCTGCGACCAACGTGGCTACAACATTGCAAACAACCTTTTAATGTGAAATAGTAAGCTTAAATTTTGTTGTCTTTCTTGTTGGAATTAGGATTATAAATTGGATGATACCAGAGTACAAAATATATTGGAAGGACAGAAAACGTTGAACTGATGTGGGTGTTGGGGGAGAAGTGACACTATGTATGAAAGAGAGCTAAGTGTCAAAGGAAATAAAATCTTAAATGAATCAAACTGCACCATGGAATTACTATCTCTGTAGATTCTATGCTCGACTAATAATATAGCAGTAGGGATATACTACTGATCATCTGACCAGGAAAGTGATAGTGATTTTGAAATATTCTGGGCAATTAGAGAGGCTATAAAAATAAAAATGCAACACTAATGGAAGATTTCAACTATCCCCATATTTGCTAGGGGTATGTCTCCTCTGGGCAGGATGCAGAGATAAAGTTTATCCTGGAACTCACAAGAGGTTAGGCCAGTGATTCTCAACCACTGTGTCGGGACACAAAGGTGTGTCACGAAGAGCTGGGAGGTGTGTCATAGAAAATTGGCAACTCAACTTGGAGCAAGCTTGGGGCTCTTGCCGCCTGCCGCTTTCTCTTGCCCATAGCATTTTGCTCCTGCTTCACAACACAGGCAGCAGTCTGGGCCAGATGAGTAAAGGGACTTAAGGGCTGCAACCCAGAGATCCTGATCTGGGGGGTGGGGCACCACCTGCCCCACAGAAATAAACCTGGCTCCATCAAGCCAGACCACCAGGGCACCAGCCTGTACTGGGTTGACTCTGCCTGCACCCAGATACCGGAGTGCTGCATCCTTCAGAGTGCTGCAGCCTCCCCAGCACTCCCAGCCCAAGCACCACTGTAACCGGCAGATTGTAGTGTGTCACACAGAGAAATATCATCTGGAAGGTGTGTCATGACGGGACAGCGTTAGGCAGTTAATTTAGTTTCAAGTGGAGCACAGTTCTGGTCCAAGAGGTGAATATAGCTGAACTGCTTGGTAATAGTGACCATAAGATAAAGAGAATTAACATTCCTGTGTGGGAGGGAGGGGTGAATGGACACCAACGCAGCCCATCACTGTACCATTTAATTTCAGAAAGGGGAACTTTAAGATACCATAATACAGTGGTTCTCAACCATTTGCGGGTCATGACATGCTTGGCGCAACCTTTTGTGGGTTGTGACACACTTGGTGACATATCGCTACCCGACGAGACACACCAGCACACCCCCCCAGGCCTAATCCAACCATCTCCAAAGCTCTCCGCAACACACTTACCACTGTGTGGTGAGATAGTAATGTGTCCTGACACAGTGGGTGAGAACTTCTGCCATAATAGAAACTCTGTTTAAAAGTGTACCCCAAATTTAAAAAAATAGTAAGAGGACCAAAAAAGAGCCACCATGGCTAAACAACAAAGTAAAAGAAGCAGTTTAAAGCAAAAAGGCATCCTTTTAAAAGTGGAAGTTAAATCCTATTGAGGAAAATAGAAATGAGCATAAACTTTGGCAAATGAAGGCTAAAAAAGAATTTGAAAAACAGCTAACCTAAGGCTCAAAAAGAACAGCAAAATACTTTAAGTACCTCCCCAGCAGGACGCCTGCTAAACTACCAGTGGGGACCATTGGATGATTGAGATCCTTAAGGAGCACTCAAGAAAGAGAAGTCTATTGAAAAGAAACTAAATTAATTCTTGGTTTCTGTCTTCATTGCGAGGATGTGAGGGAGAGTCTCAAATCTGATCCATTCTTTTTAGGTGACAAATTTGAGTAACTGTCCCAAATTGAGATGTCATTAGAAAAGGTTTTGGAACAAATTGATGATCAGTAGTACATTAGGACCAGGTGGTATTAACCTCAGGTTTCTGAAGGAACTCAGATGTGAAATTGCAGAGCAACTAACTCTGATGTTGTAACCTATTCTTAAAATCTGTTTCTGTACTAGATGACTGGAGTGATACCAGTGATACCAATTCTTTAAAAAGGCTCCAGAGATGATCCTGGCAATCACAAGCTCATAAGCCTTACTTAAGTATCAGGAAAATGGGTGGAAACTATAGTAAAAAACAGAATGATCAGACATAGATGAATATGACTTGATGGGGAAGAGTCAGCATGGCTTTTGTAAAAGGAAATCATGCCTCACCTATCTAATAGAGTTCCTTGTGGGGGTTAACAAGCATATGGATAAAGTGGAACCAGAGCAGAATAGATCGATTTAAATCACAAAGAGAAAATCATTGCTTTAAATAAAGTTTCCAACTGATAGTTCTTCATATATTCCTTAAACAATGGTGCAAATCTGATCACTAAAGTATGTTAATTTACAACTCAGTACAGCATTTTACAACATGTAAGAGGGTATACTTTGTGTAATTTTTAGGTAACTTGATTTTTATTAATTTGGGAAATAGTATGTACATAATACTTACTATTACCTGTGTCAAACTGCAGATGCAGCAGCAGTGCACTAGAAATGGTAAGAATTAAATCACACACACACACACTACAGCACTTACATTTTATTAAACTAAATCTTAAATGCTACATAAATGTTTCACATTTGCAATTACAGCAGTTTCCTAAGTTGATAGCTGTCCTTAAAACTTTTTTTAATTTTTGGATTTTATTAACTCTGACAGGTCAACACAACGCTAAACGTACACTATCCTTAAAATTTTGACAACTGTCATCTTCCCCACCCCCACCATCATTTTTATTCACAGACTGAAACAGAAATACAAGATTCCTTGCTTTTTCAGCTCCTAGTTTATTTCTTAGCTTGAGTAAATAATACCAAGCAATGAAAATATTCTCTTTCTGCCTGCAGAGGAAAATGCTGCTGTGAAAAGTTGACTTAGCGACTGAAGGATCTCTATTTCAAGGTGCCTGGCTAATGATTTTCAGTAATTCAGGGGAGTGACTCTTGTTCAAAACATCAGTAAACATGTGGTGTTTAAATGGTTCCGCTCCAGCACTGAAATTTTTTATGACTGGTGTAACTGAGGAGTGATTTTGAGATGCCCATGCTAAGGCAGCATCATCTTCAGAAGTTTTGGCATCTACCTTTATACCTGGGGTCGAGAATGTTTGCAGGAAAATGAGGTGGAGTTAGTGCTTGATCCATTTGCTTCTTTATTGCTTGGAGCTTAACTTTCTGGTGAGGTTTTTCTTTCTTCCATATCTCTTGAAGTGCCTTCCAAATTTCGACAGTATCAGCAATGCAGCAACAATTTCTCTTAAATTTAAGGCTATGGATATAGGCTTCTGAATACTGAGCATATTCTCTCTATTCCTCTTTAATCCAGTGTTAGATGAAGTATCTTATCCAAAGCATCTATCTGTTTAATCACAGTTTTCGTCACAAAGTTTTTAGAGAATAGATCAGTTCTTATTAAATTGTTTAAAACAACAGAATTCCATCGACTATCTTGAGGGAGAATTAGTTTGTATCTTCTTGTTCTCTTCGTTGAATCTGAAGCAAAATGGTTGTTACAGAAGCGTTTTATGATTTCAACATTTTCTTTTATTCCTGGAGAAGATGTGCGTAAGTCTTTGGCTAAAAGTCTTTGGCGCTGCAGCTGTATGTTGTTAAGGGGCATTCTTCAGTTTCTTCTAAGTATCTTTTAATCTTTTCCATGTTTGCAGTATTGTATGTGATAAAATTGCACACATGACAGTTGAATTTTTGTTCATAGTTTATTACATCTTTCACTGCCGCTTCTTTTAAATATTCTGTTGTGTGGGCTTTTCCCGATGCATCTATTGTTTCTGAAAGATCCAACCCGTGTTGTCACACAGGCACGTATTACTGGATCATTGTGCACATTGCTTCAGCCATCAAGACTTAAATTAGCAAATTTCCACTCAGTAGTTCTTGCACACTGTTCAAGTTCTTTCTCATACACTGTATCTAGAAACCTTCCACCAATATCTGCTCTACCAGGTGGGGAGTGTAGCCTGGTTGTAAGGACTCAACCATGTCAATGAAGTGTTTATTATTAGCAATGTGAAAAGGAGACTTTGTGACATAAATGAACCAAGCAACCTTTTCATCTACGGTGTCTTATTGGTACTTGCTATTCCTTACTATGAACCCATCCATAGTGTTGGGTTTACTGGGTGGTTGAAATCTATTGCTTGCTCCTGATACTTTGTTGTCTGAAATACCTTTAGTTGCAGCGCTGCTGCTAAAAGTACCAACAGAAAATTCTGAAGTTGTTGCAGATAGACAGCCAAAGTCTCTTATGCTTAAACGGGATCCTGAAACAAAATTCAAACATGATTTTGAATCGTTGTTCTCGCTTTATTGTTCAGTTAATCATTTTTTCAGCAAGAATGCAGATCCGATTCCAAGTTACTGAGAAGCTAACACAGACTGCACTAAATTTGGGAGTGAGACCCATTGAACTCACTGACACTTCTTGTTTTTTTGAGAATACAAGTATAGGACAGCTGAGTTATGCTGAAGTAAAAGAGGGAATAGATTTATGACATCACCAGGCCATGATGTTCCAAAATAAGGGGCATGTATTATGCAATGTAAAATAAGAAAATGCAAATGACAACTAGCAACTCTCTATTTCTCTTACTGCAACTTTCTGTATCGTGTACTTGAGTGATAGATTTGTTGATCCCCATTGGTCTTTAGGCAGTTTCACATCTTTATCCACATCATTTTCTCTCAATAAGCAAAACAAACAAGGAGTCTTGTGGCACTTCTAAAAGACTTAACATTTATTAATCGTATGAGCTTTTGTGGGAGAAAATCCAACTTCATAAGATGCTTGAAGAGAGAGAACTTACAGAATGGGAGGAAAATAAATGCAGGGAAGTGTAAGCCATAGGATCAGGTCAGGCTGTTTCAGGAAATCAAACCAGTTGTTTAGATTAAAACAGTGTGGAGCAGAATATTAGCAGGAGGGGAGGTAGAGAAAAGCAAAATCACCTTTTGTAATAAGAATGCCAGGAGATATCTCTATTTAAGCCCAAGGCAACTGGCGTCAAATTTGCAGATCAAAAACCGAGAGTCCTGTGGCACCTTATAGGCTAACAGATTTTCTTCGGCATAAACTTTTGTGGGCTATAACCCACGAAAGCTTATGCCGAAGAAAATCTGTTAGTCTATAAGGTGCCACAGGACTCTCGTTTTTTGCTGTACACAGACTAACACGGCTACCCCTCTGGAAATTTGCATATGAATTCCAGCTCTGCAGTTTTTCTTCGAAGCTTTGATATGTAATCATTTGCTTAAAAGTGCCACAAGACTCCTTGCTGGTTTTGCTGAACTAGACTGGGATACCCCTTGGAGTGTCTAAATAAGCAGTTTTCATTATGACATTTCATTCTTGCAACTAGGCCCCCTGCATCTCCTTCTTGCACTTTTATACTTGACATGTTTTCCATTTTTACTCACGGAATGGAATTTCTTCAAAATATTCCCAGATAGGGTCTCTCTTATGCCCAGCAGCCATGGGACAGTTTTTCTGAGGTAAAAGGGGGAGGGGGGGGGGATATGGAAAGCTGTGTGTGTACTGAATGTCTTTCCTTTTTCTTTCCAGTGCACTCTACTGTTCATTTCTACTCTGCCTCCCTCCTTTCTTACATATTGTGTCTCTGTCTTAAGACAGTGTCTTAACTAACTCCTGCCTTGCTTGGCCCAGCTTCACCACCGTGTAAGCACAGAGCAACAACAATTCTATCCAGCCAGTGTCTTTCTTTGCACATGTGACTTTAGTCTGCTGAGAAACAGAAACTGAAGCCCAGAACTTTTTCAAGACGCAAGAGCTGTTGGTCAGGCTGGACACGCAGAGTCATTAATTCCATTTTGAGACAAAGTGTAGGTTTAGCACATTTGTGACGGGATTTAATTGTAACTGTTGGTTTTTAAAGGAGAGAGAAATTTAGTATTTTTTTAAAATTGATTTAAATAAAAATACATTTTTTAATTTTAAAAAAATAATTGATTTTTATCCATCCTGAGCCAATGTATATAGTTACTTAGATTTTCAGAAAGCCATTGACAAGATCCCTCACCAGAGGCTCTTAAGGAAAGTAAACTGTCATAGGTTAAGATGGAAGGTCCTCTCCTGGATCAATAACTGACAAAAAGATAGGAAACAAAGGATAGGAATAAATGGTCAGTTTCAGAATAGAGAGAGATAAATAATGGTGTCCCCCAAGGTCTATACTAGAGCTAGTACTATTCAACATATTCACAAATGATCTGGAAAAAAAGGTAAACAGTGAGGTGAAAATTTATAGATGATACAAAAAAGTAAGCAAGATAGTTAAGTTCAAAACAGACTGCAAAGAGTTCAAAAGAATCTCACAAAACTGGGTGACTGGGCAACAGAACAGCAGATGAAATAAAATGTTGCTAAATGTGAAGTAATGCACACTGGGAACATAATCCAAACTAGACAAATAAAATGATGGGATCTAAGTTAGCTGTTACCTCTATAAAAGCTTCCTTTCTTTTATATTGCTATCTGTGTTTTAGTATGTTCTCCTTCTCCATTTCCTTATGTATTTCTACCAATGTGTACTTGGAGATATTGGGTTGCACAAGTGCAGGAAAGCCTGATTTTGGCCTTAACTAATCTCAGTGACTAAGACAGCACAGCTAAATTGAGAGCCTTGTATAAGTTAGCAGGGTTGTCAGTTACAAAAAGACCATCCTTCTGCATGATAAACTGAACGTATTTTGATAAGGAAATCATTCAGTTAATAAATATGGAACCTACAATGCCATTTTGACCCATTTCATTTAGCCATATTCTTAACAGTGTGTATTGTTTTGCTGAGTAAGAAGAGATGTGTGAAGCATAACCACCTGCTTCAGGGAATTTTCAGTGCATCTCTGTGGCTAGCTTAACTGTCCTCCCTCCCTAGTTCTGTGAATGCTTTGACAAAGATTTTCTTCTCTCCCATCATGTTATATAAAGTGAGGATCAGACCTTGCAGAACTTTGGCATCATGCTTAGTAAGGGTGAAAGACTCTTTGAAAGACTTTACTTTAGTTACTAGCAATGAGCAAGGCTTAGAAAATGAAAATATCTAAGCATTTGTTGAACTTCAGAGTTGTCTCTTAGACTACATTTATGAAGCATTTCCAAGGGAAAGGTAACTCAATAATGAATGTAAGTATAGCTTTCTTCTGTCTCTTGGTCTGCTGTTACCAATACCATTTTAATTGGCACTGAGACTGCAATATAGAGGATTAAATATGTTGAGACAATCTATTTTAGAAAATCTAAGCATAGTCTGTCGCACCCTAGAACGCCAACTTGATAAAGCCTAGTTTTGCTACTATACTTTTCATGTGGGAAAGAAAAAATTTGGAATATGTTAATATTGAAAAATGTTCTGTTAAAAACCAAAACAACCACCTTTCTCTAACAGTTGTTTTCATTGCCGATGGTAGCAGTCTTGTGTTTAAGTATGTCATGGCTTAAGCGTTAATCTTATAGTATGTTTGACTTCACTTGGAGGGGGAGCTTGCCATGTTCTGAAACTTTAATCAGTCTTAATTTGTTCTTGTCATGGTGATGAGCAAGATATAAAAACTCTTAAAACGTACTTTGTGTCCTGCCTGACGTAGTAATAGCAAGAACAGAAACCAGGAAAAACGAAGAGAAATTTCATCTGAGAAGAAAATATTTCAACTAAAGGGCACAAACCTCAGCATTATTTATTCTTATAAGTCATGCAGTGGTTTGTATTTGAATAGATGACATTTTGAAAAATGTTTTCAATTTGTACACATTATGCAAAGTTTTATGAAATGGTTGATTTCTGCCTTCCTGCATGGGCTGGGAGTAAGCATGTTCCTTTGCTTGATGTCATTGGTTAATCAAAGGATACAGTTGAAGCGAGTGTCAAGAGATCCAGGTTATTGCTGTTAAGTTTATGGTACTATCCTCAGCTGACATTTGGCATATGTAAGAACCCTTTCGGACATGGTCTAATTCAGAGCGTGGATGAAAGAAGTCACTAGTCTGGCAGAAGGCTATGTAAAAAGAGTGGCAATAGGTGGACTGTTGGACACTGCCAGTTGCCACATACATAGCTGGAGGTGGAAAATACAATCATATGCTGTTAGTAAAAGATCCTTCACAAATGGTCTCTGGATCAAGCAGTGGTAGGCATCTTAGATAATAATGCAGTTGGAGAAATTGGTGGTGGATCTCTTTGTCAGCCAGTGGAAACTCCTCACCTCACACATAGACCACACAGCAATCTGCTTCATTGTCTGATTCTAATTCTAAGACTGACATCTCTGAAGTCCATACACTTTCCTAAAAATGTGTGGTTGAAATGTAATTGATTTAAAAAATATATGTGTAGATTTGCATAAATGTTAGAGCAGTGGTTCCATGGCCTACGGGCCAAAAGTGGCCCCGAGGGGTCTTTTAAAAGTGGCCCATCACTCCCTTCTTGCTGGCTGCAGAAGGGAGCGTAAAGACACAGGTGTAGGAGATTGCCATGGGTCTACAAGACTGGTGCAGGCTCCTTGCCTTAGCCAAGAGGACAGAAGATCAGTACTTTCCTCCCCTGGTTCCAGTAGAGAGCAAAACACCTGGCCTGGGTTCATATGTGCTGGGGTCCCTATTGGAGCCAGTGGGAGGGAAGTACTGATTCTTCTTCGAGTGATTGCTCATGTGCGTTTCGCTTAGGTGTGCACGTGTCACGTGCACGAGCCTGCCGGACGGTTTTTCCCCTAGGAGTACCGGCAGGGTTAGCTATTGAACTGCAGGTGGTGCTATAGCAACTCCCTATATAAACTCCAGCCAGCCCTGCCCTCGCCAGTTCCTTCTTACCACCTCTGATGGCTGCTGGAACCAGTTCATCTTGCTTCGCAAATACAGTGGGGACCCATTAGCACGCGGTCATTGGGGGACATGCAACCGCGTGTTAAGCAAACCGCACGTTAACGAGTCTCAACTGTATAAATGGGCAAAGGAATTGTTAAAAATCTTACAAATAAGAACTGAACAGCCGATATCACACTTGACAAGTCTCTCTTTAACTATTGTAGGATCATTTGTCTCCGTGAAAAGTGAATATTTTCCAAAAAAAAAAAAAATACTCAGTTTAATTTTATACACTGCGTGCTAACTGAAACCGCATGTTAATTTTTTAGGTTTGGGGGACATGGCCCTACCGCATGTTAACCGAAACCGTGCGTTAACCAACCGTGGGCTAACGAGTCCCCAGTGTATTCCCTGAGAGGACTTCAGTCCCTTGAGTACCTGTAAATAGTTCTATAGTCAGTTAAGTGTTAGTTTAAGTACCTTGGATCAGAGGTGTCAAACTCATTCGACGTAGGGGGCCAGATTGGAAGGCAGAACACTGGCCGGGGGTCGAAGTGTGTCTGAATAGACTTCCTGACCCCCTTCTCAGCACAGTACCACCTGGTGGTCCCTGACCCCTTCCCCTGCTGCGCTTGGGGCAGTGTGGGCTCCCCTTTCCCCTTCCCAAACCCACAGGCTCTCTGACACTTTCCCTTTCCCCTGCCCTGACCCCTTCCCCTTTGCTGCACTGCACTTTCCTTGTCCCCTTCCCGGTGCGGCTCCTCTGCCCGTTCCCTTCCCTGCATGGGGCTCCATTCTGGTCCCCGCCCACCTCTCCCGAACCCCTTTCCCAGCCTGCTGCCCCATGGAGCTGGCTCCCTGCCCCCCTCACTTACCTGGCTCACAGAGGCTCAATACAGCCCCTGGAGTCAGTTCTCTGGCCAGGCCATTCCCCGCCCTGGGCCACTGCCTGGGTGGCAGATTTTAAAAGGCCCTGGCCAGGTATCAACAAAATTTCTGCCCAGCTAGGCGCTCAGCCTCAAAGCAAGGCGCCCAGCTGGGGCCCCCTTTCCTCCCCCACGCTGAAAAAAACCCAAAAACCTGCTCACAGCCCCAGAATCTGCAAGGGGCTGGTAAAGGCCCCTGCAGTTTTTACTTTTCACCACCAAAGGGCGCACCTCTAATGTATTTTGTAGCAGAGGAGCACCCTCTGCTGACAAAAAGTAAAATTGCAGGCACTTTATCAGGGCTTGACAGGTCCCGTGAGGGAGAGCTATGCAGCGCTCTGCAGGCTGGATAAGAGCCCCTTGCGGGCCGAATGCGGCCCGTGGGCCGTAAGTTTGACACCCCTGCCTCAGATAGTAGTTGGTCTCTTTTCCCCAATCCCCGGCCGGGGAGAGGGGATGATGCCAGGCTTCAAGAGCTTTGAATACTGCAGGAAGCTCAAGCCCAAGGATGACCCGCACTCAGCATGTCTGAAGTGCCTGGGGGAGTCCCACTTCTGTGAATGCTGTAAACTCTGTAGACGTTTCAAGCTGAGGACACAGAAGGACTCTGTGGACCAGGAGTCCAGGGGGGATTTCTCGGCCATGATTAAGGAAGGGAAAATGATGTCCCGGGCCCTTCTTCAGTCTTCCCTGGATGTGGCTGATGCAGTGGCCTGCATGATGGCCTCAGGAGTGGCCATGAGGAGGAGTTCATGGTTCCAGGCATCTGGGCTTCCTCAGGAACTCCAGACTACAATCCAGGGCCTCCCCTTTGAAGGTCTGGTTTTGTTCTCCTCCAAGACGGAATCCTGCCTACAGACTCTAAAGGATTCCAGGGCCATCCTTAAGTCTCTGGGCCTTCATACACCAGTGTCTCAGAAGAAGCGGTTTAAGCCCCGGCCGCACCCTACCATCGGAGGCAGGAAGTGTTGGGGGTGACTCCTGCATCCATGCCCAACGATAGCAAGCAGCATCAGGCTGATAGATGGGTGGGAGCAGCATCCTCTCACAACAGTGAGGACGTGCCTAAAATTGCTGGGCTACCTGGCATCTTGCATGTATGCAGTATGATATGCCAGGCTAAGGCTACACTACCCCTCCAGATATGGTTTGCTTCGAGGTACCGCCCCTTACGGGACAGACTGGATTTGGTGGTCTCCATTTCCCCCTCACCTGCTGCATGCCCTCAGGTGGTGGTGGGACCCGTGGTGGGTATGTGAAGGAGTACCCTTCCATCCTCCACAACCGATGGTATGTCTAGTCACAGATGCGTCGGACCTGGGCTGGGGTGTGCGAATGGGCCGCCTAAGGACGCAGGGCAGGTGGAAGGGGAAGTAGTTGTTGGCCCACATCAACATAAAAGAGATGAGGGCTGTCTTCTTGGCCTGCAGGACGTTTCAACGGCACTTGGAGGGCAAGGTGGTCACAGTTAGGACGAAGAATATAACACCCATGTGAAAACACACAGGACGGTGCCTCTTTGACCCGGTTCTGCAAGGAAGCGATTGCTGTGTGGGATTTTTGCATCGCCCATTCAATCCACCTGATGGCATTGTACCTCCTTGGCCGGTGCAATACCCTGACGGACAATCTCAGCAGGTCCTTCTTGACCCACAAATGATTGCTGCAGAGGGATGTTACCAAGCACATCTTCAGGAGGTGGGGAATGCCCAAAGTCGACCTCTTTACTTCAAGGGCGAACCGGAAATGCAGGAGGTTCCAGGGTCAGGAGCCGGGCTCGGTTGGAGACGCCTTCCTAATCAGCTGGGTGAACTGCCTGCTTTACGCATTTTCCCCAACCCCTCGGGTGTACAGGGTATTGGTGAAGGGCAAGCAGGGTGCAGCGACATTAATTCTGATAACCCCAACGTGGGCTCGGCAGCACTGGTTCTCCATACTGGTAGACTTGTCAGTAGATCAACCAGCAACCCTTCCTCTGCTCCCAGACCTGCTGACGCAAGACCATGGTAGGCTGAGGCATCCAGATCTACAGTTGCTCCATCTGACAATCTGGCTCATGTATGGCTAAACCCAAACGAACTGGGATGCTCAACCCCTGTGAGAGAGGTTCTCCTTGGTAGTAGGAAACCCTCCATGATGGTGAACTATGATGCCAAATGGACTCGTTGCACGCAATGGGCTAGATCCAACGGGATTTCACCCTTGCGGGCACCCGTTCCTCGTGTCCTTGATTATCTACTGCACCTAAAGCATCAAGGCCTCTCCACAGCATCAGTGAAGGTACACTTAGTGGCCATCTCGGTGTTCCATCCGCAATCGGAAGGGTTTTCAGTATTTTTGAACCCCTTAGTGAAAAGATTCTTAAAAGGCCTGGATATGTTATTCCCTCTGACCCGGAAGCCTGTGTTGCAATGCAACCTTAACTGTGTGCTCTCGAGGCTGATGGGGGGGCCCCCGTTCAAGCCACTGGCGTTCTGCTCACTTTTGCACCTGTCGTGGAAGGTAACTTTCCTGGTGGCAATCATGTTTGCCAGGAGGGTGTCCGAGCTCCAAGCACTGACCTCTGAGCCATCTTATACAGTGTTTTTTAAAGATAAGGTGCGACTGTGTCCGCACCCAGCCTTTCTTCCCTAGGTTGTTTCACGTTTTCATGAGAATCAGGATATTTTCCTTCCGGTGCTATTCCTGAAACCACACGCCAATGAAAGGGAGCATCGCCTCCATCTACTGGTCATTAGGCGGGCTCTAGCATTCTTCTTAGAGCGCATGAAACCATTTTGGAAGTCCTCATAGCTGTTCATAGTGGTGGCAGAGACAATGAATGGCCAGCCTGTTACGTCTCAGCACATTTCCACTTGGATCACAGCCTATATCTGAAACGTTACAACCAGGCAGGAGTGCCAGTGCCAGAGGTGACGGGCCATTCCACAAGGACGCAAGCTGAACACGCAAGACCCACCATGCTTGACGAGGGGCAGGACACTAAAAATCCATACCTTCCAGTTTGGCCTGCACTTAACGGGCCACCCACCATGACTTAGCTGCCAGGCCAGGTGGTTCAGTGTGTAGTGACAGTCACTCATCTGCACTAGTGCATTGTCTATGAGCGTGTGATGTACTGAATCATTTGTAGGTGTAAAATAGTGAGTGTAAAAATGAGCACAGTAGCATCAAAACATTTGCTTTAAATGTGTAGTGATTTGTAGTCCTTAATAGCGTAGGTCAATACACTTTTTTTTAGTTGATAGACGTGTGGCCCTTCAGCGTTGTAAACAATATTTGTGGCCCTTGAACCAAAATGGTTCGGAACCATTGTGTTAGAATATAAAATCTGTTTATTTGTATTGGATAGAGAAGTTCCGCCTTCAGGGTCATTGTTGATGCTACTATTTTGTCCCCTCTCTCCCCACCTAGACTCCATGAAGAAATAATTGACTTTTATGACTTCATGTCCCCTCGTCCTGAAGAAGCAACTATGAGAAGAGAAGTGGTGAAAAGAATAGAGACAGTCATCAAAGATCTTTGGCCTACAGCTGATGTGAGTATATCACAAGTGTCAAATGAAATGTGCTAGTACATTGTAGAATAGAGTTCATTTAACTTCCATATTGTCTACCTAATGTAACCTTTTTTGAGTTCTCTCTCCATTTAACTTTTGAAAAATGAACTAGTCACAACATTTGCAGAATAATGCGATAACCAGTGCTGGCTCTTATGACAAACCACTCTTACTGGAACAATCAAAAGAGTAGAAGCTTAATACATGAATTTCAGATCTAGTTTTCTGCAACTTGAAGCCTAATCGTGCTCTCTAAATCATCAATAGTAGCCAAAGTTAACTAAAGCAAAATTATATGCACATGAGAAATTCCTATGTATATAATTTTTTGAGTAATAACTTATGATTAAGTTGGTTGCTAACATGTGAACCTAATTCCTGATATTATAGTGCAGATTTGTGCAGCAAAACAGCTAAATGTTGGACATTTGGGGTTTTTTTTGTTTAGAAGGTTGTCCTGAATTTCTTAATTTTGTGGGATTGTAAACTATAAAAGAAACAAGTAAAAACAAAGCACTGATAGTCAGGCAGATAATGCTATAAAATACACTATGCCTTGAAGATCCGTACAGATTCCTATTCCTATTTTATGGGAGCAGTAGGAAATCTGTGTCCTGTGAAAAAAACTTGATACAAAAACTTGACTAAAATACACTTAAGGATTATTTAAGGAAAGTGGGTCAGAGGAACTAAATCACAGTTTTATAACCTTTTACCAAGAGGTCTGTAAGTAAATTAGTAACAGCAAGGTGAGATGCTCAATTGCTTTAGGCCATATTTTGGATAAAATTCTAGCTCCCTTTCCTATAGCTCTTCAATAGCTTAAATAGTAACACTTTTTTACAGTCTGGAAGAGACTGTTCTTACTTTTTGCTGTTACTTTTGCCTACTGTTGGTGCATCTGATAGTAAGCAGCCTTTAATCAGATATTTTTGCAGCTGTCACGATCCCCTGTAATGACCAAACATGATGCAGTGTGACGTTTTTATATACAGTACATTCTCAGCTAAATGGTATATGTCTAAGAGAAGTTTGTCTCAGAGATGGTATTGCATATCTGCTATTTGTCTTAATGAGTATCCATGTAAACCAGGGCTTGATGAATCTCGGGTACCAGGTGACCATGGTACCCAGGAATTTCACTATGGTGCTTAGCTGCACCATGGTATTTCGAAGCAGAATGCCTCTATTTAAAAAAAAAAAAAAAAAGCCAACAGCGCCTTCAGTGGCTCCAAAACTGTTGTTGTCGGCTTTTTTTTTTTTTTTTGGTGATGGGGCGCATTCCAGCTAGGCGCTTTAATTTTCGGGCTGGCTCCTAACTGGATAGTAATTTTGTTGAGCCCTGCTGTAAACTTAACTTGTTACACTCTTTTGAATTTTGATGGCTTAATTTGATAGGACAAGGTGGGTGAGAGAATATCTTTTATTGGACCAACTTCTCTTGGTAAGACAGACATTACCTCACCCACCTTGTCTCTCCTGTATCCGGGGACTGACACAGCTACAGATACACTGTATACAACAATAGAATTTGATAAGTCAGTCTTGCATTATAGGCGACTTATTTCGTTTCTATTTAACTGTTAGCATTCATATATTTGTTTCCAACTTAATATACGTGTAGGCATAAAACTTGGACTTAAAGACTTATTGGACTGTTTAAAAAAATGTACTGGGTGGCAAACAAAGAAAGGACTTCACATGATTATCAAAATCTTTAAAGGGACACCAACTAAAATACTTATATATGAAACGTTGTCTTCTGTCACAAGAAACTCCTCACTTTAGTGTGTGATAGTGGTTTTTCTTTGTGTACTCAATTTGATGAAGGTTTATTTATTCAGTTTCGCTTTTGCTTTGAGATTAGTTTTCCCTGTCGGCAGACTTTTCACACAGAAAAAGGGGAAGCTTAATTTTAAAAATAAGCTACAGGGCAAGAACTTGTTTTTAATGTCTGTTTTAAATTGTCTGTGTTTTCAGTTTATCAGCATCCTGAACTAGTTTTGCATGGAAAATATATGAGCCTTAGAATAGTTTCAAAAGAGATCCTGGTGAGAATTAGATCTTGGATACTGTGTTCTTTATAGATTTCACTTACAGCATATTGGAGTAACTGTATTTACCAAGAACCACCTGTAATTGTGTTTCTCAACGACCAGTCCATGGACTAGTCCCTGGGATCTCCCTGACACAGTATTGGAAGCTAGTCCCTGATACCAAAGAGGTTGAGAAACGCTGCTATAACAGATCCTGTTGGTTACTTCAATCACAGGAATTGCCATAATAGATCAAATCAGTGGTCCATCTAATTTAGTGTTTGCCTTCTGAGAGTAGACCATAAGACATTTCAGAAGAAGAGATGTTTCATGGACCGGGAGGGAGGAGCAGGAAGATTGCCTTTGGGAGCACATGCTATGGCACCTCATTTAAATCAGAACCTTCTATAAACTTCATTACTAATCTGAAAGTAATAGATAACTTGAACTAGGATTTCAATTCCTGCTTGCTGTACCTGTGTTGAGGCTCACTGGAAACGTGTCAATTTATTTAAAAGAAATGCAAACTATCTTTAAAGTGTATTTCTAGATTTAATTTCATTGCTTTGTTTTCTTGCTAAGCAAATTTTGGCTAGCAAAGTTTAAAATATCTCTTTTTTTGGTATCAGTCTTAATTCTTAAACAACTCTTGCCTCATTTGAGGATCTAGTGGGGTGGCTTCTGTATATCAAACAATAAATATGGAGCTACACTCTGGATGTTTGAAGTCTTTATAATTCACTGACTCTAAAATTAGTGTTTTTCCTTTGCTCAAGGTATTTTAAATATTTTTTTTCAAGACTAGCTCCTTCCCTGTTTTCTGTCTCTCTAAAATTCGTTGCTACAGTCTTCAGATTCAAGGATCACTTAATAAAAAGTAAAGCAATGCCTGAGAATTGTTTTCCTCTATTAAGCGGAAGGGATTGTTTTCATTTGTTTAAACCATGTGGGACTCAGAGTTAATGCTGTAAATGACTTAGGCCAGATCTACACTACAAACTTTATCTAGGATAGAGTTCTTCAGGGGTGTGAGGAAATAACCACTGACAGGTGTAGATGTTTGAGGAGCAATCCCTATTGTGTTCACAGCAGCACCTTTACAAGTACAGCTTATTTTGCCTGTGATAGGCGGTTTTACTGTACCGGTACAAAGTGAAACTTTGGCAGCATAGCTGTAATCACAGTAAAAGGGCTTTGCTGGTGTAGTGTATTGGTATATTTATACCAGTAATGCATTTATAGAGTAGACATGGCTGTAGTTGCACAAGTCTTTGCTCTGCTGCTTATGGTGCTAGCATGATTTTCCTCAGGGGAAGTAACCATTCTTTCCTGTAAGCCTCCTTAGCTTTAGATCTAAAGGAAATATCAGAATTAACATTTTAAGGCTTACTATATAAACTCCAAACTTCTTTCAGTACCAGGGAGAACACAGTGACACTAATTTCACACTACCTCTCCCTTCATGACACATTAATATCAATGTGAGACAGAACTTGAGCTGGGGCGAGATAATATTTTAAGTAAACTCATGGTTTGGGGGCTATTAACAGTAAGACTTGTTTGCTGGCTGCATTTTGCTTTAATATTCATAATTGCAGGATGTGTTTTAGTATTTAACTTTTCCTTTCAGGTTCAGATATTTGGCAGCTTTAGTACAGGGCTTTACCTTCCAACTAGGTAAGTAACAAGTTACTTTTGGTACATAACCTTTTTGGTCTGTCCTACAAAAGTGGTGATAAACCTCTAGAAGAGACTTGGTTTATTTTCAAATATCTGCAAACCAGAATGTGAAAATGTAACAAACTTTAATTAATATTTGTATCTAATGTCCCACCTGCCCCCAAGCCACTGAATATACTATGAACTTGAACTACATAAATAGGTTAATAAATTTTTTGCCAGTATTCTTTGCTGATTCTTGATTGAAATAGCTTCTCCTGCATGCTTTATGGGAAATACTTGTTATCCTTTGAGATAATTCATGTCATTTAACTGTTCAAATTGTGCAATATTTCATACTTGGTTGGATAACTAATATATACGGTTCAAAGCCATAAAATAAAGGAACAATAATTGAAAATTAATTTCCCTACCTCTTACTAATATATAAGTAAATCTTTTCAGAACTGAAACTTGTTTTTTGAGTTTTTTTTTCCCCCCACAAATTATAACATTTACCTTTGCACTTCAGTCAGCTCATCGTCTAAAATTGTCTAGTTTGTTTTACACTCTGTCATTAGCACAATATACTTGTATCTTTATGTACAATATTGCAGGGTCAAGTATACATCCAAAGCTGTTTCTGCTAGTGTTCAATTAAAACCTTCGTATTCATGTTAATTTTTATAAAATTACTTTAGTTCTTGAAAATATTTTTTATTTCACAATTCTGTAAACTGCTTAATCAACAGCATAATTAAACCAGAGTCTGCAGCAGTGATGAGCCATATCAGTTTTATAGAAGTGCAGTGTTTCTCCATTTCAAGTGTGCCTCAGTGAGAAAATATTGGAGAAATTGGCTTAATTATTTTTTATAGACTTAATTCTTATATCCGCTTAGGTTATAGTATGCTAGAAAGTGTGGCAGAATTACCATAGTTAAAGACTTGAGCTTTTTGGAAGCTTTTTCAAAGTATTGTGCAGAATATAGAGTTGCCAGTTACCTGCAAGAAAATATTATATCCTTACTTTTAGTGGACTTCATTGTTGTATTTTGTTTCCTGTCTATAGTGATATTGATTTAGTTGTTTTTGGGAAATGGGAACGCCCACCTCTACAACTCCTGGAACAAGCACTAAGGAAACACAACATGGCTGAGCCATATTCCATTAAAGTACTTGATAAAGCTACGGTAAGGAATGAGAAACAAAATTCCTATTTTGAAAAAAATGAACTGCTTTGATAATAAGGAGACATAAATACAGTGTAAAGGAAAAAACCTGTTAAAGATGACACGTAGTTGTTTTGGTGCTTCATGCACAATGACTTGCTGTGTTCCTTTTATCTCTTGTTTTCTGGATGACTCTTTGGCTGGATTCTGTCGAACATGTATTTTACCAATGATGATATACAGTATCACTGTTCCAGAAGAATAGCTTTTTAGGAGTTTGAATTACAGTTCTAAAAGTTGTTAAAGGACTTCCTCAGTTATTGCTTGGCTTGCTGTGGTGTTGCCCCTTGTTAAATTCACTGTCTCTGACGGTGGGACCTTTTGTGTACTAGCTGCAAAATGCTTTTTTTTACTGCAGCAAAAACTTTTGTCTCTAGTCATAACTCCTTGGCTAACTAATCGGCAAACTCTTCTAGTTCCAGACGCTTCTAGAATTCACAGAACCATGATCCTGTGGACTGTACATCCTTGACTTTGTGACTAAAGAGGAAACGAGATTAAGAAAAATGTGGTAATGGTTTTAGGTGCTGATTAAACCAGTGGTTTTTAACCAGTGTGCTGTGGCACACTGGTGTGCCAGGAGAATTGTCCAAATGTGCTGTGAAATTTTTACAAGGTAATGAACACCAATGTAAAACAAACATTGCTTTATCTTAAATAATATTCTATCCAACCAAAATTACAACTCCTAAAACTTGTGAAAAATAATGATCAAATTAAAAGCAAGATATCACCCTTTAGAGTGTTCACATTTTAGAATCGAAATGCAGGTGGCCAAAGGGCAAAATTGAAATGACATGTATTTTATTCTGGTGGATTTGAAACATTAATGCATTTGATCTTTCTTTAACTTGTTGTGTACACTATGTTGCAAACCACTCTGGTAAGGCATAACCAGAGTAAATGTAACACGAGCAATCAGTTCAGCTGAAAAAAGTGCGTGTGCCATGGAATTATTTGTCTCATTGAAGTGTGCTGTATTACTGAAAAGGTTGGGAACCACTGGATTAAACCATATTAGCACTACAGTACTGCATTGGTTGTATAGCACTTAGCGTGGCAAGCGACTCGGAGAGTATGGTTTGATTTTAGTATAGCTGTCTTTTGGAAACCAGAGAGACCAGGTCTGTAAGTTAGGTCGTATCTCTTACTGGACCAACTTTTTGGCTCTGTAGCTACTCTAAATATTAGTTCTTTATATGGGCAGCTTGCTTTCACAGGCGTGACTTTAAATTAGAGGTTGAATGATTTTTGGTACAGTTTTTCTGCATCGTATGTGATTTTATGTGCTGATTTAAGAAACTGGCATGGGATAGCTTGTTGTTGACCCATAAATGTTTCTTGTTCATAAATAGTGATGTGTCCTATAAGACTGTGTAGTGCAGTGGTCCCCAATTTTTTAAAGACATGCTTATTCCCCCCATCTCACTGTAATCTGGATTAGGATTAGCACATATATACACAAACTTGATCTAGCTAGTTTGAATCATGATGCAGTAAAGCTGCCGCATTTGATTCAGCCGCTTGAGTGCATACCTAGGTGGGGTTGTTCAGCCTATACCATTGTTATGCGGGATTCAAAAAAAAGGGGAGAAAGACTCTGGACATCTCTTTTAGTATTAATCACTTTGTATGTAACTTTTATTAATTTGGTATGAGGGTACAAGTTTAGGAAAACATAAGCCACAGTTCAGCGGTTGAGAAGACCATCTAATAAAATTTCACAATAAATACATCAGATAGCAAGATCTATTCCAAAAATGAGGAGATCGAGTTCATCCAGGTAGGTCTCTAAGTATCAATACGTATAGCAACAGTGTACAGCAGAAAAGTTTTAGTTTGTAATTACAGTTCTAAATTAGGCAGCACAGAATGCAACATAAAAGACAAACCACCATACTTTTACACTCACACATCCGTAGTTGAAACACACTTATACCTGTCAGACACAGGGCTTACGTAAGACTGGCCAGGTCAAAGTTAGCCCAGGTGCCAAGACTTGAGGGGTGAGGAAGTTGCGGTGCATACCAACCCCGTCTTCCTCCCTCCTAATTCCTGAGTCGAGTTGGTTTTATGGATGAATTGATCAAGGGGGCTGGACCAAGCCACCCCTCTTTATCCCATTCAAAATTGCCTTCGATCGGTCATTTCTTCTTTCTTGATTGGCACTCCTGGGTTTTGGCCAGTCAGCGAGTTTCGCCCTTGGTCAGGAACTTGTACATGCATACCACATGCATCCTTTATTTAGCCATTTGTGCTGCCCTTAGCAATTTTAAGTTTAGGCCATGGAAATGGCTAGATAATCAAAACCTACACTTCTTTATACAATTAAAGCTGCTTCATTTAGCAATTTTATCTTGCGAGGTGGGGGGGAAAAGGGGAAACATTTTTTTTTTTTACTTTGATAGGCCCACCCTTTGTTCTCTTAAGGGTACACTTGGACAGGCTTGCTAATCACAAAGCTGCTTGCCAAGCAAAATGCCAAAAGAGAAACTTTAACTTATGCTGTTGTCACAAACCCCTTAATCATGGAGATTGTTTTCTCTTTAGCATTACTTAAACAAAGCTGTTAATATGGGCCTTATTTTTATTTGTTTAGCATACAGGGCTGATTTACTCTGGTAGCCCAGCTTCAGCCCCACTTAGGGTCCCGCAGAACATGCCCTCTCTCGATGCTACTCTACTCCTTTGAGGAGAGGAGCATCGTTTTGATAGAGAGCCAGTGCTATGGTTTGGGCCCAAGCCATGACCCCTTGGAGTTTTTGCTCCAAATTTTGCACAAATAATACAATTATGAACACAGCTAGCAGTACAAATGATTTTAACAATATTTCAATGGGATTGAGAACAATGTTTAAAATACCATTTACAAAAGGTGAATACCCAAAGAATATTTGATACCAATAATAACCCAATACATGCTGAATTTTTTTTGTTTAATATAAGTGTATTTATACAGTGGATTGTGGTGTACTGATTAGAAGTGGATATGCCCCTTAAATCCTTGAACATTAGTGGATAACAGGCAGATTCGCCCCCTCTTGCATTAGGGTTGGCGCCAGGGTTCCACAAGAAGATTTAGTGCCCATGAATTACCAGGTTTAACCCTTATGCTAACAGATTTGTACTGCTGGATGGCATACAGCTATAATGGACTAAAATTCCCATTTGTACTTCTGGAAACAGTCTAATTTTAATGGAACCACCTGTTTCCCCTTTTATAATGTTGACCAATTATACAATAATTAAATAATTTGAATTAAATTATACCTTTGTCCGTTACCTGTAACAATTACTTACAATTAATTACAACAGAGTCTTGTGGCACTTTTAAAGACTAACAGATTTATTAATCGCATGAGCTTTCGTGGGAGAAAATCCCACTTCGTCAGACGCTTACAATTAATTGTTTACGGATAATTCCTTAGGAAAAGGGCCCTTTTTCCTTTAGAATAGCTGTAAAGGCTTTTGGGGATGGAAATAAGGTAGCCACTACCTGACCCCACTGTATAATTTAACTGTTAGGGTTTCACACAATATGACTTTACTAAATTATACACTATATTTCACCTTTTAAAATTAAAACAAAACATAATACACACCAGTATTATAACAAAACAAACACCACAAAACATAAACCACAATTTTGTTGCCACAATAGACTCATGGTGTTGGTTTGGTGGTGTTCTGGGTTTTTTGTTGTTGTTGTTGTTTGTCTTTTGTTTTGTTTTGTTTTTCTCCTAAGCTGTTTTGCTGGCGCCAAGTTTTCTGAGTTCTGAAAGACAAAAGAACATTTTTCTGCTTCCCCCAAGGGGTGGGTATTAGACTACTGTTTTTTTTTTTTTTTTTAAAAAAGCCCCTTTAAAAAACAAAAAAAGAAAGAAAAAAAAAAAAGAAAAGAAACAAAACAAAACCAAAAAAAAAAAAGATCCAAACTTTTTCCTCCTTTTTTTTGTTCTTTAAAATCACTTACTCTTGCATTTAATTAACCATATCTTATGTTTAGTTTATTATTTTTTTGCTGCCATAGCTTTCAACTGGCAACATGCTTTGTGACTATAAACCCTTCTATTTCCTGTTCCTTTTCATCACTGTTTTCATTGAGCTAATTTTTATGCATTTTTAAGATGGTATTATGTTTATAAAACCCAAGTCAAATACAATCTTTGCAACACAGCTACCTTAATCTGCGCTTTGTCAAAAACACTTTATAACACAAGTGTATTTTAAGTTCCCTCCATTTTCATTAAAACAAAACAAAAATATAATTTTCATAAAATACAATTACTGTCTTTCTAAATAATTACTTAAAAGTACAGGCTGCTTTAATGAAACATTTCATTAAAGTTGCTTGCTAGATGAAAGCTGTCTTGGTTATTTTCACATTTGCTGCAGTCATGTCTGTGACGTGCGCTGCAATCATATCCTAACTCAGCCTTTTGAAGAGATCTACCTGATGTTCAATAACATACTGCTCATGTTTAGGCCAATTGTGGCTGAATGTCTTCAATTAATGAAATATTTGACTAATCAAATATAGAAAAGCTTCAATCTACTGTTTGGGATGTATGAAATATCTCTTCTACAAATATTTGCAGGTACCAATAATAAAACTTACTGACCAGGAGACAGAAGTGAAAGTTGACATAAGTTTTAATGTGGAAAGTGGTGTGAAGGCAGCTCAACTTATCAAGGAGTACATGAAGGTACAAACTGCATAATATGTGCTATTAGTCAATGAACATCTATCTGTATTATTGTTTTGTCCTTTAGTATAAGTTATGTTAATTTGTATCTTAAGAACTCTAAAATATTTAGGCACAGGGAAATGTTATCAGTCTCTCTCTGGAAAAGAATAACATTAAATTCAGTTAACTTTAACAAGTCTTGTCTTTTGTAGATTGAGGATCAGATGTGGAAAAAGTTAAACTCTTGGAAGGCAATGGGTTTTCTGAAGAGGATCTAATGAATTTGTACTAGAAGCCTTTGGCTTTAGTTTCTGGCATTGTTATTCTGAGCATCTGTCAGAGTTTGCTAAGAACATAAGAATACCATAGTGTCAGACCAGTCGGCCAACTAGCCACATATCCTGTCTTCCAGCAGTTGTCCGTGCCAAATGCTTCAGAGGAATGAACAAAACAAGGCACTTGAGTAATCCACCTGTCTTCCACAGTCCCAGCTTTTGACAGATGGCGGTTTAGGGACACTTGGAGCAGAGTTTGAATCTCTTGGCTAATAACCATCGTGGCTAATAGCTGCTCGTAGACTTGTCCTTTGTGAACTTAGTTAACTCTTTTTTGAACCCATTTATACTTCTGATCTTCACAATATCCCCCGGCAACAAGTTTCTCAGGTTGGCAGTGCATTGTGTGAAGTACTTCCTTATTTTACTTTTAAACCTACCTATTAATTACATTGGGTGATTCCTAGTTTTTGTGCTACCTTGGTAAGGTGGAGGACAACTTTGTGTCAGGAAGTTAAAACTTTTGTTACTTTTTTTCCTGCAGCCTTAAAATATGGCCTTTGTACTACATATTTGCCAAATCATACAAACAAAAATTCCTTAATGATGTATAGTAACTTTTTAAAAATAGTGCAAGTACATAAAAAACTTTGAATTTTGCTTGATTTAAGTTTTTATTAGAATTGTAAAAACAAAAACTAACCGCCCTAAACCAAACAAAAAGAACCACCCAAACTTGTAGAAAATCTCAGCAGCTTTAAAGTTGGAAACATTTCTGTCCCAGAACTTGTCACAATCCTGTTTGAAACTACTAGGAACAAAATGAAAACTGTGACAAGAGGCATAGAGCTCTTTGCAGCAAAGTTTTAGTGACAAAGCATCAGCATAGACACTGCCCTTCATTAAATTGTGGTAAATGGCCTCAAGACTGGCCCCACAATGCCCATTTTGACCACTGTGGTCAGCTGTTAGAACTCCACTGTCTTGGGCCATGTCTACACTGGGGCGCCATCTAAAGTCGGCGTTAATACATTGACATAATAAAACTGGAGGAGAGTGTCCACAGGACACTCTTGCTCCGGCTTCTTCTGGCCCCTATTGTAGACACTGGGCTGGGACTGCCAGCTTGGAGCCCCGGAGGGTAGGGTCTACACTGGGGTTAAGGTGAATTATTAAATTCGCCTTTAACCCTGTACATCCTGGGAGGGGTGGATTTATTAGATTGATTTCTAAGGCAGCTTAATTCGACCTTGCAGCCACGTCAGTGTGAACGCTGGCTGTAGAAGGTCGAAGTAAGCAGCGTTAGGTCGACCTAACCCCGCAGTGTAGACCAGGTTTTGCACTGTGGCAGCCATCTGCCCCTCCCCCTTTCAAAGCCTCAGGAAGGTTTCAAATTCCTAGAGCCCTGTGTGAATACAAAAATGTGGAACTGGGACCGGACTGCACCCGCCCAATGTCAGTTCTCATCCGATCCGCAATCCACATGCCATGATTTATGTGGATCCGGAACCGCAACCGAGCTTGGGCTCTCAGTCGCATTTTAGCATTTGATTGGCTCATTCGCCACATGGGTCCCACCCCTTTTTTCCTTTTCTCGTTTGCGATTTGCATGTTGTGCTGTCAATCAGATTTCCTTGGCCACCAATGAAATTTCTGATTGACAGCATGGTGTATGAACCACAAACAAAAAAATGAAGAAGTGGGTGGAGAAGGCATGGGAAATGAGCCAATCAAAGGCCAGCATGCTAACGGATTGACAGCGAGTGGTGGCTCTCCAATTCCAGCCTGTTGTGACTGAGACTCTGATTGTCTGGCAGACCCACCAATCAGAGCTCAACTGGGATTGGCTGGAGCGCTTCCTTGTTCCCTTGAGTGCTGCTGACAACACAGATCGTAGCAGCAGCTGCAGGGATCATTCATAAAAATAGAAACCGCAGCTGCGGCTAATCCGCAACAGTGGAGCTGTGGATATCCACATCCGTGGATGCGGTCCCCACGGATCTGAAGCAGATACCCATGGATCTGCAGGGCTCTACAAATTACTCTCACAGCTAAACATGCCAGCTCCAGGCAGACAAGCAGGCAACGTGAGCTGCTGCAGGGGACGGGGGTTACGGGGGAGAAGAAGGAGGAAGGAATCCTGATGTACTGTGCAGAGCCAGGGTGGGAGATGAGGGCTGATGTCAGGGTGTCCCTCTTCTTCTGGCAATGTTCTGATTTCTGCAGGGGTGGGGTATTGAAAGAAACCAGCTTCTGACTCAGTATTGGTTGCTTCAAGCTGCTGCTGTCTGAACTTGTGTTCAGCAATGTCACTTTGGTTGTTACAGAAGCTGAGAAGCAGCTGTCAAACTAGTAGGAGGTCCATGGAATGATGGAATTCAGAAACCTTCATCATGTGATGCTGTGCGTGCCCCACGAGGCATTGCAAAGCCTTCCCAAAGCTCTCTTCATGCAGTTGCACAGTGGGATAGTGTAGACTGGTGGCAGTACATGCCCCGCCAGACAGGTGTCTTCCAGCATTGGTGCTGGGGAATAGCTCAAGAGGCACCTGTGTCTGGTGGTCTGTGCGCCATCATTTTCAGTCTCTAGTCTTAGACCTCAATCCTCTGGCTGAGTCCTTTCTCCTTCCCCTTCCAGGGTACGGTCCAGGTGAACAGCACATCCTTCCTTCCCACAGGCCAGGGGAAGACTGCCCAGAGCAGGGGCTGCAGCACTCTTATATACCGGGTTCCTGAGCCCAGATTGGCTCTGCAGCCACCTGGTAGTACTGGCTGCTTCCTTTTCAGATCTTTTAACCCCTTTTCCACTGTAGCATGGGAAACTACATTGCTCTCTATGTCAATGATAGAGTCGGTAGAGTGAATACACTCCACTGACACAAGGAGCACAGTGAGGACTTGCAGCAGCTGTTTAATCCCAGCAGTAGCTGTACGCCAGCATAATTTATGTAGACAAAACTCTGTTGTGTAGAGAAGGCCTAAATAAATGTGAAGCTGGTATATTTTAATGCTTTGTCTTTTCACAACTTCAGTTACTATGCTTAATAACTAACCGGCTTTAGTTATGTTTACATTTTAGACCTATTTTGGATTATTAATTATACCTATACAGCAAAGTGTATGGTGACAATCATTTGTTCTTGTAGTTACTGCTGATTATATCTCTCCTGCAATGCAATTTGAGCATCACTTTAGATAATAACCAGTAAACCCCGGGCTCCTGCTGACAGCAGGAGCACCTGGGGGATGGGGGGGGGCGGCAGAAGCTCCGGCGGAGCTTCTGCTGCCCCCCGAACCCCTGGACTGAGCTGGGGGGCTGGCTCCACTTCGAGCCAGCCCTGCAGCTCAGGTCCCGGGCTCGGCTCTCAGCAGAAGCGCGGCGGCTTCTGCTGACAGCTGGGGGATCGGGGGCGGCAGAGGCTCCCATGGAGTGTCTGCCGCCCCCTGAACCTCTGGACTGAGCTGGGGGGCTGGCTCCACTTTGAGCCAGCCCCGCAGCTCAGGTCCCGGGCTCGGCTCTCAGCAGAAGCCGCTGCGCTTAAGCGCGGCGGCTTCTGCTGACAGCTGGGGAATCGGGGACGGCAGAGGCTCCCGTGGAGAGTCTGCCGCCCCCTG
>ML685930.1:3655301-3679703 GCA_007922175.1 Pelusios castaneus | reverse complement strand
AGAAGCGCGGCGGCTTCTGCTGACAGCTGGGGGATCGGGGGCGGCAGAGGCTCCCGTGGAGCGTCTGCTGCCCCCTGAACCCCTGGACTGAGCTGGGGGGCTATCTGTGCTTCGAGCCAGCCCCGCAGCTCAGGTCCCGGGCTCGGCTCTCAGAAGAAGCGCGGCGGCTTCTGCTGACAGCTGGGGGATCGGGGGCGGCAGAGGCTCCCGTGGAGCGTCTGCCGCCCCCTGAACCTCTGGACTGAGCTGGGCGGCTATCTGTGCTTCGAGCCAGCCCCGCAGCTCAGGTCCCGGGCTCGGCTCTCAGCAGAAGCCGCTGGGCTTAAGCGCGGCAGCTTCTGCTGACAGCTGGGGAATCGGGGGCGGCAGAGGCTCCCGTGGAGCGTCTGCCACCCCCTGAACCTCTGGACTGAGCTGGGGGGCTGGCTCCGCTTCGAGTCTGCCCCTCAGCTCAGTTCCAGCCCCCACCCCTCTAACCCAGCCACTCTCCTTGTCTCCCCCACCCCTCTCCAGGCCTCCCTCCAGCCCCTTCCCAGCCCCCTTACCTGGCCGGAGGCTCAGAGGTGGAGGGACGGCCGGCAGAGCGGCTTCTGGGTCAGGCCTCTCCGCCCTGAGTACGCTCTGTGTGAGCGTGCTCAGGGCGGGAGATTTGAATCTCCCCAGCCCGGCCAGCAAGACGGGGATTCAGCTGTTGCGCGCGCACAGCTGTGATGCGCGCGCAGCTGCGTCCCCGCCATGCATATATACAACTCTCGTTTAGTTATATAGATGTGTTGGCTGATAAAGAAGTTGAAAAAAGTAGCTATATATTGTATCTGTTCTAGGCAGCAAGTTCAACAAAGAGGACCTGAAATAAAATGTCAAGAGAATAAAATAGTATTAACACTTCCTTAGAGTAAACAGGTAGTAAGAAGCATCTCAGATAGTCTGACTAAAAAATCCTGTAGTCACTCACATTTTTGTTGAGAGAATTTGACTTGTTAATGCATCTTAAAATCTTTATAACAGTCCTCTTTCTTTTTTTATTTACAGAAATACTCATTGCTGCCTTACTTGATTTTAGTTTTAAAGCAGTTCCTCCTTCAGAGGGATTTGAATGAAGTTTTTACTGGTGGAATTAGCTCTTACAGCCTAATTTTAATGGCAATTAGCTTTTTGCAGGTAAGTCCTCTATTGTCTATTTTATTACACTGCTCTTAAATTTTAGTTCCTGCAATGAATTCCCCAACCTGGAATGGATTGTTCCTCATCTCTCCCTGATGACACACACACAGGTCTCCCTTTTGTGCTAAGGCTTTGATATCTCGATTGACCAGCAGCCTGCCTCGCATACCTCTGAGAACTCTGCTCAGAGTATGGACCAAAACAGCAGCAGAGGCCAATGAAAATGTCTTAGATTATATGAACAATGTGTGAAGAATGGCATAGTGCCATCCCTAACAGGTCCTCTTTGTTGAACCTGCTGCCTAGAACTATCCATTCTTCTTCAAGCGAAGTCCCTGTATGTGCTCCACATCAGGTGTCATCGTGTCCTGCGGTGAAGAGTGGAGTAGCAGTAGTGGGGGTGGTGCGCGCCGGTTGCAGCTCGCGACAGTCTCAGCCCAGCTTGGCGCACGCAGCGCCCCCGCTCCTTCAGTTTTCCTTTTCAACCGCCCTCGGGTGAAGACGGAACGTTCTCCTCAGTGTCAAATCTCCTGAAAACCTGAAAGAAGACAAGGAAACAGTGTTTATTCACTCTTACTTACCTCTCCATTCCTCGTTTTTTGTGGGTTTTTTTAATGTTAAATTTCCATTCTTTCCCTTCAGTAACGGAACAGATAAATTCTCTTGCTGACTCGCCATTCTTCGAAATGCCGAGTTCACCAGGGTTTAAGAGGTGCACTTTGTGTAATGAGCCCATACCTGCCTCAGACGGACACTTGCAATGTGTCCAATGCCTCGGGGACTCCTATGTCCCACAGAAATGCTTCCACTCTAATAATCTCAGTGCGAGAGCCAGAAAAGTAAGAGACCTGAGACTAAAAATGTTTTTAATGGAAAAGTCTTTAGGACCTGTCTCTGGTCCCGAAAAACACCTCATGGACCCGGCAACAGCTTGGCATATGAAGGCTTCCTCACCAACACAGACTAACATCTCAAAAAGGGGTCACTCCCCATCCCCAAAAGTCTCTGAAAAAGAGTACCCTAAAAGCTTGTGGTTCCTTGGGTGCGCAGGCAGCTGTGAAGCACAAGGACTCTAAACATTCTCATGGACTGTCGAGGTTGTTGAACAAACACCCGTCCTCCTCCTCAGACACGGCCCTGGACAAGGGTGCTTCAATCAGAGTGCCAGACCACAGAACCCTGGCACTGTCAACAGCTCCTATTGAGAGCACGGTGCCGGAGACGTCACAGGAATCCATGCTGGCACTGCGTTCTTCAACGGAGCCTCAGACTCAGGGAGTGCAGAACACCCCACTGGCAGCACCGACCACGGCACCGCAAAAAAGCAAGAAAGGAGAATCATTTATCTCCCCCCTACTCACCCACCAACTGATCACTACAAGAGCACTCCCCATGCTGCACTGACTGGGATAGGTCTCATCGATCATATAAGTACCGATCCCCAACCAGATCCCGTTAGAAGAGGTTAGTGAATCACAGCATAAGCTCTTAAGGATACTTCATGCCGCAGCCTTTTCTAAGATAGCAATACCAATGGATGTGGCATTAATGGACCCAGCCAAAATATGAATTCTTATGCACCCATCCCCCAACGAACTCACTAGTTACCGATGCAGCAAACCACAGAGGCAAACAACCAAACTTTAAATCTACCTTGGAAGATAAAGACTGGAAGTGTCTGGACCTCTTAGGTCGTAAGGTATATTCATCGGCAAAGGTAGCAAATTACTCAGCCTTGCTCTCTAATTACAACCATTCAATCTATGAAAAGCTAGCATAGCTCACGAACAGCAATTTTTTTAGTGTGATCCTTTTTCTTGCTGAGTTTTCCCATGTCCAGTACATATTTGGATACTTTAAGCTGCACACAGGCCTCTGAGTGATCGGTTGTTAGCTGGCTCCGAGAGGGGCAGAGGGCAGACTTTTTGTGAAAATACCTGCTCCCACAGGTATGTGGATCCAAATGCTGAAAGCATTGCAAACTCAATTTTTTTTAAACAGTTAAATTTCACTGGCAGGGGCATCCAGCATGTCAGAATAGAGGCCCCATGATCACTTTTGGTAACTTCAAGCATACAGCGCAGATCTTTAAACTTTGATGCCCACAATTCTGAGCTTCTTAACTCAATGAGCTGCATTTCAAGATCCTCAACACCCATCCATCAAAACAAAGACAAATCCATGTTGCTTTTGGTGAAGTTTTCAGGTGTAATTAGAAAAGAAAACATTGGGCCAAATTGCTGGAAATCTTGAAATCTCTCAGAAAACTCTGATTCCAGTTCTTGTATGTACATTTCAATATCACCAACACTGACAATGCAACGTGTTGATAGCTCTTTTATGTATTGGAAGTAGCGTAAAGTCAAAGATTGACTATCCTGAGAAAAAACTGCTAGTTTTGTAACACATGCCTTCCAGGTTTCATAAAGATCCAGAACCATTTGCCCTTCACCTGGGAGACGCAGGTTAAGTTCGTTTAGGTGGCCAGTGATGTCAGTTAGGAACAGGAGCTTGCAAAGCCATTCGTTATCTTCTATTTCAGGGAAATTTTGTCCTTTTTCTGACAAAAATGCTTTAATTGCATCAAAACAGTTCACAAACCATGCGAAAACTTTACCACAACTTAGCCACCGAACACTGCTGTGAAATGGAATGTCATTATAATCACTGTCCATCTCTTCTAGAAGTGCTCGAAATTGTCTGAGAGTCAAAGCAGATTGAGCAATAAGGAAATTCACAATTTTCACCACTGTGTTCATCCCATTATTAAGCTCTGAATATGAAATTTTAGCACACAGGTTCTCTTGATGGATGATACAGTGAAATTTGACTATTGAATGGCCAATTTTATTTTCAAGTAACTTCACAGATCCCTTTTGTTTTCCAACCGTGGCTGGAGCACCATGTGTTGTCACAGAATACACTTCTTATGGCAACTCCTTGTTCTTCAAAATGATTTAAAAACACTTCTGCTATATCTCCCCACTTTGTTGTGCCATGCAAGGACTTTAGGCAATAAAGTTCCTCTCGGTTTTCAGTGGAAGCACAGTATCTCGCAAGAATTGCCACACATGATACGTCATTTATATCCACGCTCATCAACTGCAACACTAAACACTGCTGAAACTTTCAATGCAGTAGTCAGCTTTTCATGAATGTTTTCTGCCATTTCACCTACACGTCTCTCAATTGTTCTGGCAGAGCCAGGCAGTTCTTTAATTCTAGTTACAATTGTATCTTTTATTTGGCAAATCATTAAACAGTACCTCTGAAATGCTGAGGAAAGCCTCCTTTACATATTCCCCATCTGTAAATGGCTTTCCATTTTTTGCAATGCACTGTGCCATTTTGTAACTTCCTTCAGTGCCTTGATTCTTACTGACACTTAAGCGTTTAAAAATACTGCTTTCTTTCTCGTATCCTGCTACTGCCCTTTTGATTCATTCAATCTTGTCAGCTTCATCAAGAAAGGCTTTTTCATGCTTTGTTTGAAAATGTTGATGAACACTTGATGTGTGACAAACAACACTTTCACAACAGAAAGTGCAAATGGCATGGTCCTTCTTTTGAATAAAACCAAATTTATCAGTCCAGAAAGGTTGAAATGAACGGACAACTTTGGTTTCTTAGAAGCTGACATTTTTGTTAATTTACCTTGACTCTAAGGCTGTCTCCAAGGCACTTGGGAGCAATGCAGAGGCTTCAGAAGAGAGGAATAGGGCTGGAAAAGGACACTGGCAGAGCTTTGGCATCTAGGCCACCACTTCTAGCAGGGAAGAGCAGTCTTTGGCTGAGAGGACACTGTTTCAGCCCCCCACTTTGCCGCTGGGCCAACCAGAGGAGCAGGTCCAGCATGGAGGAGCAGCCAGGCAGTGTGAGCAGCCAGCAAGCCTGGGTGGAACTTCTGATGCCCTCGGCAACTCTGGGCCACGCGACGGGGATGAGCACGGGAGGGTGGAAGCTAGCACACACACCACGCCCCCTGAGGATCCACTGGGGCTGGCTCCGCGTGCAGTTGCGTCCTGTCCCCTGCCTTCTTAGGTGAGGGAGGGAGCATGGGCCAAAGCAGCCACTGGGGCCAAAGCAGCAGCTCAGCACCCTGCAGCTGCTCCTCCCTTTCTGCTGGATGCCTCGCCCCTCCTGTGAGCACAGCCACCAGATGGAAGCGGTAGAGCCGCACTCAGGGACTGCTCTCTCTCCCTGCCCTCCTCCTGTGAAGGCAGCAGCACCAAAGGTGCAGCACCAGTCTGGCGGCTGCTCCCTCTGGCCCCATCCCGCAGCGCGGCTTTGGTCCTACTGCGCCCATGGGAAGAAGGGAGGGAGAGAGAGCAGCTGCCGACTGCGGCTGCCACTTCTGTCCCACTATGCTCACAGGAAGGGGCCAGCCAGCAGAGAGAGAGAGGTTGCTGACCCCTGGCCTAGCGGATAATAAAAGAGAACAACATAGAGCCTTGGCCTTCTCCTGGTTAAGTGGTGGCAAGGACATCTTTGCAAACATCCCTTGATGTGGCTGACACAGCAGCAAGAGCCATGGCCCCAGCAATAGTAATGCGCAGAGCATCATGGCTACAGGCAGCAGCTCTACCCAGGGACCTCCAGACAAAAATTGAAGATCTGCCCTTCAATAAGGTGCACCTTTTCTCAGGAAAAAAAACTGATACTCATGCACTCCATGAAAGACTCCAGATACTCTGTGCACTCTGGGGATTTATACACTAACATTCAAAAGAGAGCAGACCAGGTTCCAATCATACACTCATTGCTACCAACCATACTACTAGTCTCATTACTGTGAGACACCAGGGCCAGAGGGAAGCAGGAGAGTTGTAGAAGGCAGATATATAAGCCCCAGAATGATCCTGGCTTTGTTCCCTGCAAACTGAGCAGGGTTTGGTTCTGGCCAATTAGAGGCACCTGAGACCAGTCAGAGGCCAGCTGATAAAAAGCCTGGCCCCAGCAAGAGTGTTGGGGAGAATAAGGAGTGTTGGAGAAGCAGAGGAGTGTTGGAGGAAGGTGGAGGAAGTAGAATAGCTACGGAGAGATGTAAAAGAGCACCAAGAGGGGGAAATAGCCTAGGGGAAGGAAGTGTTGCTGGTGGCAGTACCAGCAGCGTGCAGCTGCCTTTCTTAGGGGCCCTAGGCTGGGGCTCGGAGTAGAGAGAGGGCTCGAGCCCCTTCTCCCTCCTGCTCTGTGCTGGCAGCGGAGTACTGACTTCCCAGGAATAGGGGCAGACAAGGCTTGCCTGGGCCCCATAACAGGACAAAGCACAGGACACACAGGGGCAAGGTGGACTGTTTTGCCACATTACTGACAAAGACATTATGACAACCAACAGAGGGGAAGACAAAGGGGATATAGATGTAACCAGCCCACGCAGTCATCCTCCAATACACAGCCTCCACCACAAAAACCTCAATTTTGAGGCATTGATCAAGGGTTTGAGGCTTCCTCCTTGCCACACAGCAACTACCACACCACGCTTGAACTTCGAATTCCGTCTCAGGCAATTCCACCTAGCTTGGTCCACCATCACCATGGACAAGAGGGCCCTAGAAACAACGGCTACTCCATCCCATTCATATCCTGCCCACCTCCACACTACCCTATCCTGTCCCTATTCAGATACTAGTCACGTACAAGTCCTCCAACAGGAAATCAGACAACTTCTAGCTATAGGAGCGGATAGAACCCATTCCCGTACAGCACAAGGGCAGAGGCTTTTATTCCCAATACTTCATAGTACAGAAGAAATCAGGAGGATGGAGACCAATCCTAGATCTGAGACCCTTAAACAGATGCATGAAAAGACAGAAGTTCAAAATGGTTACCCTAAACAAGATAATTCCCATGCTGCATCAAGGAGAGTGGTTCTCATCCCTTGAGCTCAAGGATGCATATTTTCATGTCACCATTCACCTTGCACACAGATGGTTTCTTCAATTCGTAGTAAACAACTCACACTACCAATATAAGTTGATTCCCTTCAGACTGTCAACAGCACTCCAAATGTTCTCCAAGCTCCTGGCAGCGGTTATGGCCTTTCTGAGAACCCGAGGAATAAAAATCTTCCCTTACCTAGATGATTGTTTGATCACTGCACAGTCCAGGGAAGCTGCAATCGTGGCAGCTATCCAAACCATCACACTCTTCCAGAAGTTAGGACTAGAAATAAACACAGAGAAATCGATCATCAAACCTACCAAGGAGATCACCTTCATCGGGGCGCTACTGAATTCAGCAACAATAAAGACCTCACTGCCCCGCATAAGATTCATTGCATCGAGGGATCTGATCGATCTGGTAAAAACTGCACCCGATGTCACCACACGCACAGTGCTACAATTATTGGGGCACATGTCTGCCACCACAAGCGTGGCTCCAAATGCCAAGTTGTACATGCGAGCTCTACAAGCATGGTTAGCAAAGGTATACAAACCAAAATTCCACAGCCTGAACAAACACATCATTATCCCAATACATGTAAGGAAATCTCTAGATTGGTGGACCCAGCCAGAAAATGTCCTATGTGGAATACCTTTGTCACCACCACAACCCATGATCATGATAAAAGCATGTATGCTTCACTTTTAGGATGGGGAGCCCCACATGGTCAAATGACCACTCAAGGCCTTTGGTCAAAGAACAAATCAACCCTTCACAAATATTCTGGGATGAAGGGCAGTATGATATGCCTGCAAACACTTCCTCCCCATCATCCAAAACAACTCAGTCAGAATAATGACAGACAACATGGCCTGCGTGTTCTACATAAATCGCCAGGGAGGAGCACGGTCGCCATCAGAGGCACAGAGGCAGTCAGGCTATGGAATTGGTGCATTCAACACTCCATCACTATCTCGGCATCCTATCTACCAGGCAAACAAAACACCACAGCAGACACCCTGAGCAGAACCTTCCTGTACAGTCACAAATGGGAAATCAACGACATTCAACTGAAACAGATTTTCTGTCGATGGGGCATCCCAGCAATGGACCTCTTTGCCACACACCTCAACCGCAAAGCCATCACTTCTGTTCCACAGCAGGGACAGGAGCCAGGTTCATGGGAGATGCCTTCCTTCTCAGCTGGTCCCAATCTCTCCTCTATGCATTTCCACTGTTCCCGCTAATCCCCAAGGTACTTCAGAAAATCAGAATCGACCAGGCCTGTGTCATTCTTATTGCACCAGCCTGGCCCAGACAGCCTTGGTTTGCAGAGTTATTCACACTATCACAATGCAAACCGATTACCTTACAACCGACCGGGGACCTTCTGACCCAAAATGCCAGTTACTCTCACTATCCAGAAATCGAAAAACTACACCTGACAACGTGGTATCTGGATGGTTCCAACGAGATGAATTACAATGCTCAGAACCGGTGTGTCACATTCTGCTAAATAGCAGGAAACCTAGCATGAGAAAGACATACTTACTTACACAAATGGCAAAGATTCCAACTGTGGTGTGACCTCCATAATGTTGTACTGTCCTCATCCTCGATTCCACAGGTTCTCGACTACATCCTGGAACTGAAACAGTCTGATCTGTCACTCAGCTCCCTGAAAGTACATTTAGCAGCAATTTCAGTATTCCATGACCACCTCAATGATTCAACAGTCTTTAGTCACCCAATAATAAAATGATTTCTAATGGGCCTCCAGAGATTATACCCAAACATACATCCCCTGCCACTACCCTGGGAGCTGAACCTTGCGCTAAACACAATTATGAAAGCCCCCTTCAAACCTTTGGCAACTTGCTCAGAATGTCATATGTCCATGAAATTAGCCTTCTTGGTCGCAATTAATACTGTAAGAAGAGTAGGGAAAATTAATTCCTTTACTACGGAACATCCATACACCGTCGTTCAGAAGAATAAAGTAACCCTACGTCCTCACCCCCAGTTTATCCCCAAAGTAATTTAATATTAACGAACCCATATGTTTACCTACCTTTTATCCGAAATCTCATAGGAACTCCCATGAAGCCGTCCTCCACACTCTGGCTGTGCGACGACCGTTACCTTTCTATCTAGAAAGGACAAAGTCATACGGAAAATCAAACAGACTATTCATATCTATTGCAGAAAGATCCAAAGGCGAACCAATTTCCAATCAGAGACTCTCAAAATGGATAAAGGATTGCATCCACAAGTCCTACCAACAAAACGAACGGCAACCCCCTGAGGGAGGCCGGGCACAATCTACCCAGCCTATGGCGGCCATTACAGCATTCTTAAAAAACATCCCACTCACGGACACCCGGTCGTCCTTCCATACCTTTACGACCCATTACGCTATAGACAAAGCTTCGTCGAATGACGCCAAAGTAGGAAGGGCGGTGCTTTCCTCTGTACACCCAAGTCCCTCTTCCTACTATTGACAACTGCTACAAAGTCACCTTATGTGGAGCTCACACAGGGACATCGCTCAAAAAAGAAGAGGAGGTTGCTTACCTGTAATTTCTGTTTTTCGAGATGCATGTCCCTGTGGGTGCTCCACTACCCTCCCTCCTTCCACTCTACTTTGGAGTACTTCTGCACCTGCTCCGCAGTAGAAAAGGAACTGAGGGAGCAGGGGTGCTTTATATTGTAAGTGAGACTGGTTGCACAATAGTTTCCATTATAAAACCCTATTTTCAGTTTGCTTATGTCTTTGATTGGGAGAAAACTTTTCCATGCTAGGTGTTTGCTTCAAATTGACTTTCAGCTAAAA
This sequence comes from Pelusios castaneus, assembly GCA_007922175.1. Classification (NCBI taxonomy): domain Eukaryota; kingdom Metazoa; phylum Chordata; order Testudines; family Pelomedusidae; genus Pelusios; species Pelusios castaneus. The sequence continues at coordinate 3,669,823 of ML685930.1, read as the reverse complement.
AGTTGCTAGAACTAAGCTGAGGAAAAAATACAAGTGTAATTCATTCCCTTTGTGTGGACACAAATCACATACTTTTTTTTCATATCATCCATGTGTCTAGATATAAATGTTTCCTGAGTGTTTGGATTATTATTATTATTATTATTATTATTATTATTATTTATTATTATGCTGACTAAAATGAGTTGGTAGACAGTTGCATTCAAATCTAGGAATGCACATAAAGAACTTCTGAATTGTAGCTTTCGGTATTTAGTTATTGGCTAATTGGTTATTGGAACACTGGGCCGAAAGAAACCTCATGAGGTTCAACAAAGACAAGTGCAAAGTCCTGCACTTAGGACGGAAAAATCCCATGCACTGCTAAAGGCTGGGGACCGATCAGCTAAGTAGCAGCGCTGTAGAAAAGGACCTGGGGTTATGGTGGACGGGAAGATGAATATGAGCCAACAGTGTGCCCTTGTTGCCAAAAAGGCCAATGGCATATTAGGCTGCATCAGTAGGAGTATTGCCAGCAGCTCGAGGGATGTGATAATTCCCCTCTATTCGACACTGGTCAGGCCGCATCTGGAGTACTGTGTCCAGTTTTGGGCTCCCCACTACAGAAAGGATGTGGACAAATTAGAAAGAGTCCAGCGGAGGGCAACAAAAATGATTAGGGGGCTGGGGCACATGACTTATGAGGAGAGACTGAAGGAACTAGGCTTATTTAGTCTACAGAAGAGAAGACTGAGGGGAGATTTGATAGCAACCTTCAACTACTTGAAGGGTTGCTCCAAAGAGGAGGGAGCTAGGCTGTTCTCGAGGGTAGCAGAGGACAGAACAAGGAGCAATGGTTTCAAATTACAGCTGGGGAGGTCAAGGTTGGCTATTAGGAAAAACTTTCTCACTAGGAGGGTGGTGAAGCATTGGAATGGGCTATCTAGGGAGGTGGTAGAATCTTCATCTTTGGAGATTTTTAAGTCTCGGTTAGACAAAACCCTGGCTGGGATAATTTAGGGGGAGTGGTCCTGCTTTTTAGCAGGGGGTTGGACTAGATGACCTCGTGAGATCCCTTCCAACCCTATTATTCTATGATTCTATAATTGTCGACTGTCTGAGATGTGTCCAGCTCCTGTACATTGGGTAAACCACGGGGTGATGCCGAGATGCCAGCAATGCATATCTGTTTTACAGTACCTAAGCATTTGCAGGGGAAACATGGAGTTCTATTTCCTGTCCGCTTTCTGAAAACTGCCACTACTGCAGAATCTCTATGAAAACTTAAACCAATATTCCTTTATTAACTAGGTATCAAATCTAAGCAGCAATTCTTTTCTGTTGCTTTTTGACTAGACAACTGGACTGAGTAGAAAGATTCGGTTAAGTACCTATAGGCTCCATATTATATTCAAGTGCTATCTCATCTTGGCTACATTAGTGAAGCTAAGGCCCAAGATAGCTTAGGGGAAAATAAATGGGAAAGGTAGTACATTTCAGATTTTGTCACAGTTATTTTTAGTAGAAGTCACAGACAGGTTTCAGGCAACGAACAGAAATTCATGGAGCTTGTGATCAGTCTCTGTCCTCACTAAATAAATAAAAATGGGGTGCAGAGTTGGAGGAGAGGTGTGGCAGCTGGAGCCTCATGTGGTGGGAGGGGATGACCACCCATCAGCTGTTAAGGAGTGTTTGGGACCTGGCTGCTGTTCAGCCTCAGAGGCAGGATAGCTGCTGCCGATCAGCTGTTTGTTGGCGAAATGGGACAGCTGCTATGCTGGCAGCCCGGGGGCTGACAGGTGTTTCAGCCTTGTCCCAGAAAAAGTCACAGCAGTCCCAGAAAGTCACAGAATTCATGATCTCCCTGACAGAATCGTATCCTTAGGATTGCAATTTTTAGGTTCTCTGTGAGCTTTTTAAGGAACTAACTTTAATGGACCAGTTTTATGTGTAACTCTTAGTACATGACTTCTCAGTTTTCTTTAATAAATATCAGACATTCTTCTTTACAGTTGCATCCGAGAATTGATGCCAGAAGAGTTGATGAAAACCTTGGAATGCTTCTAATAGAATTTTTTGAACTGTATGGAAGAAATTTTAATTACTTGAAAACTGGTATTAGAATAAAAAATGGAGGTGCCTATATTGCCAAAGAAGAAATCATGAAAGCCATGACCAATGGATATAGACCATCTATGTTGTGCATAGAAGATCCACTACTCCCTGGTAAGTTTATACAACTTTAAAAGTATTTTTTTAAATACTTAAATGCATAAATGATATTCCATTAGTATATATGAAGAAATGATTTTACAATTTAGAATACTTACCTCTGGATGAATATTCACTCAATTCCAGCTTCTGTTTTGTTATTATATTAAGTCTATTCAGTTTACTTGTTTCTAAGTCTCGGACGAATCAGAAAATGACCTTGAGTGTTTATAGATCAGTGTCTTAACAAAGCACAAGATAGTCTTATTTGGAATATGCTACATATCGCCAAATCACAATAAAGAGCAAGATGACTGGTTATTTAAGCCTCTCTCTGTAATGTGTAGGAAAAAGTAATCCGATTATAGGGACTTCAATCTGAGTGACACCTGTTAGAGATTTCATGCTGCTAGTACAAAATATCCTTGAAACTTCTAAATGTTAAAGATAAGCTTCCTAACCCAGAAGATGTTGCATCCAGCTTGTGCAGGGGAAGTGAAATGAGAAGGGGAATTGTATATTAGACCCTACTTGACAGATGAATAGGAATTTATTGATCACAGAATTAAATAATAGTGGCAGTTTAGGTAGAAGTTACCATAACTTCATTGCATTGTGTGTTTATTTTATTATAGATAAATACCAGTAAAAATAAATTGGTAGCTAGGAATTAGAGGAGGGAAGCAAAAAGAACAAAAAAAGAAATCTATGGTTAACAGAGTTGAGGAGAATATCAGGAACAGAAAACAATCTTTTTACTGGACAGAAATGGTAGAATTATCAATAATGCAGTAAAGACAGAAGGGTTCAATCTGGAGGAAAAGCTAGATATATTTGTATGAAATGATTATGAAGATACTCTTCAAAGAGAGAGTGTAACTTTGTAGAATGTTAAACAGCAGCTTCAGAAGTTAAACATCTTAAAACTAACTGTTCCATATACCTTGCATCCAAGAATTTTAAAAGAACAGGCTGAGCTTTCTTGTTCATTTACTATTGATTGTCATGAGTCTTGGAACACAAAAGAAAGTAAAGTTGTGGCAATATCTGAAAATTGTAAACAGGATGGCAGGTAATTATAGGGCCTGTCAGTCTTGTATTAGTCCTGGGCAAAATAATAGAATGGCTCATACGGGACTCAATTAATAAAGAATTAAAGGAGGTTAATAGTATATATGCTACTCGGTATCGGTTTATGGGAAATAGGTCCTATTAAATTAGTGGTGGTTTTATTAAAGGAGATTACTAGTTTGGTTGATTAAAGTAATAGCATTGACAGCCTCAATTTAGAATTCTGTGCAGCATTGGACTTGGTACCCCATGATGTTTTCATTTTAAAAACAGGAATACAGTATCAGATTACACATTAAATAAAAACAGAGTCCTGTGGCACTTTTAAAGACTAACAGATTTACTTATTGCATGAGCTTTCGTGGGAGAAAAGCCCACTTCATCAGACGCTTTGAAGATGGGAAACTTACAGAATGGGAGGAAATTAAATGCAGGGGAGTATATGACATAGGTCAGGCTGTAACAGCAAATCAAAATTGGTGTTAGGATTCAAACACTGGGGAACAGCACATAAAGGAAGGTGAGGTCAAATCACCTGTTGTAATGAGAGAAAAATCTGTAGTCCCTGTTTAACCCCACAGTAATTGAGTTGAATTTGCATATAATTTCAAGTTCTGTAGTTTCTCTTTGAAGCTGTGATTTGTTATTCATCCATTTCAACACAGCTATTAGCAAGTCGTCAATGGAGTGAGCAGAGAGATTTATGTGTTTCCCTATTTGGTTTTTTAGTTTTGCAATTTCGGTTGTCAGATTTGTGTGCATTTATTCTTTTACATAGAGACTGTCCTGTTTGTCCAATATATAAGGCAGAGGGGCATTTCCGGCACACGATGGCATAAATCACATTGGTAGATGAGCAGGTGAATGAGCCCTTGATGGAGTAGGTGGCTTGATTTGGTCCTATGATGGTGTCTTCAGTGTAGCTATGAGGGCACAGTTGGCACCATGGTCTGTTGCAGGGATATGTTCCTGCTTTAGTGTTTCTGTTGTTTGATCTGTAGTTGCTGGTGAGTATCTGTTTTAAGGTTGGGAGGCTGTCTGTAAGCAAGAAGAGGTCTGTCTCCCAAGGCTTGAGAGAGTGAGGGATCATCTTGTAGAACAGGTTGTAGATCTTTGATGATGTGTTGAAGAGGTCTGACTCGGGGGTTGTAGGTGGCGACCAATGGCATTCTGTTGTTTTTTTTTCTTGGGCTTCTCCTGTAGTAGTTTACTTTGGGGTACCCATCTGGCTCTGTCAATCTGTTTCTTTACTTCTGTGGGTGGGTACTGTAGTTTTAAGAATGTGTGATAGAGATCCTGAAGGTGTTTGTCTCTGTCTAAAGGGTCAGAGCAAACGCAGTTATGTCTTAGGGCTTGACTGTAGACAGTGGATTGTGTGGTGTGTCTTGGATGAAAGCTCGAGAGATGTAGGTAATGATAGTGATCAGCAGGTTTTCATTATAGGGTGGTCTTGATGTGCCCATCACTAATTTGCACTATAGTGTCCAGAAAGTGGATCTCCTGTGTGGAGTATTCCAGGCTAAATTTGATTGTGGAGTGGAAATGGTTGAAATCTCTATGGAAATCTTCAAGGGCATCCTTACTGTGGGTCCAGAGGATGAAGAAGTCATCAATGAAGCGTAAGTAAAGTAGAGGTGCGTTGGGATGAGATGTGAGGAAGCGTTGTTCTAAGTCGGCTATAAAGATGTTGGCATGTTGTGGGGCCATGTGGATACCCATAGCAGTGCCACTGACTTGAAGGTGTAAATTATCTTCAAATCTTTAATGGTTGTGGTTGAATAAAAAGTCACAAAGTTCAGCCACAAGTTTATCTGTGGCATCATCTTAAATAGTTCTTCTAATGGCTTGTAATCCATCTCTGTGTGGGATGTTGGTGTAAAGAGCCTCTACATCCATAGTGGCCAGGATGGTATTTTCTGGAAGACAGTCAATGGATTGGATTTTTCTCAGGAAATCCGTAGTATCTCTGAGAGCTAGGTGTGTTGATAGCATAGGGTCTGAGGAGAGAGTCCACATAGCCAGATGATCCTGGTGTAAGCATGCCAATGCCTGACATGATGGGGTGTCTGGGGTTTCCTGTTTTATGTATTTTTGGTAGTAGATAGAATATCCCTGGACGGGGTTCTGGTGGTTTGTCTGTCTTGATTTGTTCCTGTGCTGCTTTGGGGAGTTTCTTGAGTAGGCACTGCAGTTCCTTTTGATATTCCTCGTTGGGGTCAGGGAGGAGTGGTTTGTAGAACGTTCTGTTGGACAGTTGTTTATAAGCCTGCCGATCGTAATCCGATTTATTCATGATGACGACAGCGCCTCCCTTGTCAGCCCCCTTAATAATAATGTCAGAGTTGTTTCTGAGGCTCTGGATGGCATGGTGCCCTGCATGGCTGGCATTATGATTTAAGGGATGTTGTTTGTCCACTATTTCAGCCTTTCCCAGTGGCAAAAACAAGCTATATAGAAGTCTAGTCTGTTGTCCTGACCCTCAGGAGGAGTCCACATCAAATATTTTTTTCTTGTAATGTTGGGAGGAAGGTATCTGTAGGTCATTGCGTTCTACATTGGTGGCGGCATGATATTCCTTGAGTCTGAGATGGCGAAAGTAGTTCTCCAGGTCACTGCAGAATTGTATCTTATGTGTGGGGATGGTGAAGCAGAATGAAAGTCCCCGAGATAACACAGATGCCTCTGCTGGAGTAAGTATGTAGCATGAAAGATTAACAATGTTGTTGGGTGGGTTAAAGGTGCTGTTGTTGTCTCTTGTGGTACATAGGCGTTTAGACAGTTTGGTGTCTTTTTTTTTTTTTTTTTTCTTCTGTAGGAAAGCAAAGTGTGTGTTTGTAGATGGAGTCTCTCTTTTTTTTTTGTGAAGTCCAGCTAGGTGGAAGAATGTATTGGAGGTTGGTTTTGTATGAGAGGTGCCAGTGTTGAGAGTTCATTTCTAATTTTTTTCTGTTTGTGCCATAAACTCCCACAGAAATTAAGAAATCACCTTATCAGCATCCTGTACAGCAATCTCTCACTGTAATCTGTGTAATATGTTGATTGTAATGGATTCTTTACCTTCAGTCCATCAGGTATAATGGGGTTAAACAGGAACTATGGATTTTTCTCTCATTACAACAGGTGATTTGACCTCACTTTCGTCTATGTGCTGTTCCCCAGTGTTTGAATCCTAACACCTATTTTGATTTGCTGTTACAGCCTGACCTGATCCTATGTCATACGCTCCACTGCATTTAATTTCCTTCCGTTCTGTAAGTTTCCCATCTTCAAAGCGTCTGACGAAGTGGGATTTTCTTCCACAAAGGCGCATGCGATAAATAAATCTGTTAGTCTTTAAAAGTGCCTCAGGACTCTGTTGTTTTTTTTTCAATAGACTAACACCTCTACCCCGTTGGCACAATAAATAAGGAATTGACTGCCACAGAATATAACTGAGGAATAATAGTGTGTATTTTTCTGCTCAGGGTTTCATAAGGACCAGTGCTCGGCCCTATGCTGTCTCAGTTAGGAGTAGGGACATTATATTATCTTTGTATTTGACTTGTGCAACCTCTTTTAGAATATAATGTCTAGTTCTAGTATCCACTATTCAAGAAATGGTTGATAAATTGGAGAGGGTTTATGGTAGAGTCACAAAAAGGTTTAAAGAAATGAAAAACATTTCTTATAATAAGACTCCCAAGACCTTAATCTATTTAGTTTAATAATGAAAAGGGCAAAGAGTAACTTTATTAGTCTATAAATATTTACATGGAGAACAGAATTCTGATAGAGAGCTATTTACACTAGTGGACAAATGTTTGCCAAGATCCAATGGCTGGAAGTTGAAGCTAGGAATTAATTCAGGGAAATCCTTTAACCTGTGTTACCCAGGATATCAGATGAGACTATCGCAACGGTCCTGTCTGGCCTTATCTATAAATTGTGGCTTTTGGGTATCCTTAGAAGATCTTTGAACAATTCCCAGTTTCCATTAATACTTCTCACCTAAGTTTATTCCCAATCTGTCATGCCAACAATCGGAAATTTGGCCCTTATTAATGTAAATAGTTTCTGGTGAGTGCTATTTTCTGTTTGCACAAGGTATATAAAACAAAGTAGTTTTCACTAGTTCTTTGAGGGAATTTATGTATATTAAAGACACTATCTACCCATTCTGCTCCTGAAAGGACCTGATCCTTCTTTTCTTCTAACAGTATTTAGGTAACACCTGATTATTAAATTAGCAGTGAAGACTTCCATTCAGTCAGAATGAGGTCCCATACTGAGTTACCCTATACTGGATGCAAGGTTTACATTAAAACTTCCTTGGGAGTGTCTGAAACAATAGTTAATTTATTACTGACTACATGAGATGTCCCACAAATGCCTCAGGTTGAAACACCAGGACAAGATTTTCTACACATTAAATGATTAGGGAGCAGTTTGTCCTGTTCTCTAGATGAGATTTGACGGTCTGTAAAATCCATAATCATTAAACTAATAAAATGAAAGTTCTGAAGTCTTGTGATTCTGAATAGTCTGACTGTGCAGCAGAGAACAGTGTCTTTTATACTACCCCTGGGGGAATTTTGTGGATGGGCAGAATTCATGTTTCCTCTAGATTTTTTTTCTTGGGGGAAAAAATAGTGCAGCACCTCTCGAGCAGAAGGTTATTCCTTTGCCAGCAAGTGCTGCTGTCATGCCAGAACTGAGAGCAACTAGCTCACTGGCAGTAGCTGGCCTGCAGTGCCAGTTTAGGAGGCATGAGATGGGAGGCACAACAGACAGAGCAAGGCACATGGGGATGCTGGGAGTGGGTCATATAGGAAAGGCTAGTGGCAGTGGATGGACTGCGGTTGGGGCTGAAAGAGAAGGGAGTGTATTGCCACTCAACAGTAGGTAGCTGAGTGGGGGTGCAGGCCACAAGAGGGAAGAGAAATACATGGGGATGAGGGCAGATGTGCCTGACTAAATGGGAGAAGCTAGGGGTCTGTCTGGGTGAGGCTCTCTAACTCCTTAACAATCCCTCCTCTTCCTCCCGCCCCCACCGAAAAATGTTCTACAGTTCTCTCACCCATACCCAACCACCCTCCAGGTTTACTCCCAGACTCCTTACCAGCAGTTACTTCTCCCTCAGCTCTTCTGTTACCTCTGCCTCTCCCAAGTCTTTGTACTGCTTCTGAGGGGTCCAGGAAATATGTTTCTCTATTTGAATAATTCATTTGAACTGTAAGTTCTGTATTTATATGTAGTAAAGAATCTATTTGTCCAAAAAAAAAAAATTGAATCCTTTTTATCTATATTTGTTAGACATACTTCCTGACAGGTATTTTCAAATAAATTACCAAAATAATTGAAACTGGCATGATTATATTTGTGTTATTTTGATAAGTAAAATGTACAGAATTTTGCAGAATTTTAAAATACTGTGCACAGAATTCCCTTGGAATGTCATATAAAGTGCCTCCCTTCCTCCACTTGTTCCCATCCTATCCTTGTGGAACAAGTTGTAACTATAGGTCATGACTAGAACATTAAAATCGATCTCACCACATTTCAGTAGTACCAGTTGTATCCTATTTCACCTCATACATGTGCACCTCCAGCCCCTCTTGTTTATTACCTGGATTGCCTTACTTTTAGTAGACAATTAAATAGTGTGTTCCTTATATACCTCCTACAGTTGGATTTGTCATATCCATTGGGGCTGGTTTACATATGCAGGTGTTTTGTACCATTATTGCCTTATCACCCTCCGCCTTCATGGCTGGTTTAAAGCTCTCCTGTTTACCCTAGTTAATATGTCACTCAGGAGATGGGAAATCCTATGATGAAGGATGTCAAACCATACAACCACATTTCTGTGTAGTAAATGCCCCATGGTTCCACGAAACCAAAACCTTCCGCTATATTGCTTACTTAACCAACTGTTCACATTCAGGATCTTCTTCCAGCTTGGCATATCTCATCTAATCAAATCCCTGTCATTGATGTTTTGGTATTGTCGGCGCCTTGGTGTCCTTTCCTTGTGGCACAGTTGACTGAGAGTCTAAAGTCTGTGGGTTTAATGTAGGAGTATCTCTCAAAATTAGTGTTCTGTGATACACAGGAGGATCCGACTAGATAATCTGATAGCCCCTTCTGGCTTTAAATTTTATGAAATTAAGAATTAAATTCAGGCCAGCTATCCCTTTGCAATCCTTATCAAGGCAATGTGATTGTACAAGTGTAATTAGGAGCTTATTACTGGTAACAAGTGAGGTGAATATGGTTATGTTTTGAGGCTTCATATATGACATTGATGCTTCAGGCTGAACAGAGTGCATCTAAGTTAGGTGACAAACTCTACAATACCAGTTTTGGTGGGCTAGAAACAAAAAGCGACTACACTTCCTTTTAAGATCTTGTATTTCATCTAATTAGGATTTGTTATGAATCATGCAATTGTCTTCTTAAACTGACTGTTCTTGGCTTTGGGGGAACTCGAGGAATCCATTGTGGGTTTTGCTTTGAAATGTTTGGAAAAGAGGTGGTTATTGATCATCCCTGTGATGCTTTTTGCCGCCTCAGTTCAACTACCCTTAAAGTAACATCAGTGAGTTTTTCTTTTTCTTTTTTTGTTTTCCTCTGGAAATATTTAGTCCATGAGTTGCAGTTTGCAATAGTAAATCTGAATTTGGAGCTCTAGTTTATAAGCTTCCTGGCTTTTCTTAAGGATCCAGTTACAGTGCATATTATTTCTTTCTTGGTTCAGAAATCACAAGTAAGGTTGCATTTGGTTTGGAGTTTTCTTGATTAGGCTATGACAGTTGGCACATGATGGATCTTCCCCACCTAATTTACGGACAAACGCAAAACGTTGAATGAGCTTCTCAATCTCTCTAGCCTATTGAGTTTTTTTTTTTTTAGAGGTAGTGAACTCGGAAGCAACTAAAACCGCTAACTTAAAAAGAGAAATCAGTCACAGCAGCTTTCCTGGTGTGCTTTGTTATTCACATTAATACACAACTTGTTCAGCTACCTCTTTCCCCCACCCTCTACAAATAATGCAGGGTAGATGGAAGCTGCTTTTAACAGAGATTACTTAAAATTATTTAATAGGTTTTAGTCTAATCCTTTTTATTAAGATTTAGTTTCTAGCACTACAGACAAAAAAACTGGCGTTCTTAAAGTGCCAGACTAGCGTTACCAGGTTGGCTGCCCTAATTCAATTAGACAGTTTTGTTAGCACACTTCAGTGTACAAGAATAACTTTTCAGCAGGAGATCTTTTAGATAGTCAATCCATATTTCCTGACACCTACAGAATTGAGGGTAACTGTGACTGAAGCTTCTTTGGTATTGAGCTTTCAGGCCGATAGTGATTTTGGGGGTGGTTTTGTAATCCTGGATAATAGTTTAAAAATGTGTTAATTGATAACTGTCACATTGTTACAGGAAATGATGTTGGCAGAAGTTCTTACGGTGCCATGCAAGTGAAACAAGTTTTTGATTATGCCTACATTGTTCTTAGTCATGCAGTATCTCCGCTTGCAAGATCATATCCAAACAGAGATTCTGAGAGGTAATAGTCCACTTCTTGAATATTTGTACGTTCATGTAATCAGATAGCGATATCTAAAAAATGCTTATTAAAATCTTCCCAAATATAAAAAGGGGATATTTAAATGTTCTGACCTGCCATTGCATTGATGCATTCATACTAAACCTTGTGTTTGTAAGAGTCCATGTTTCAATGTACATGACTTGAAGTTTCTGTTAGCCTAACAAATCTGTTGCAGGAAGCAGGGGTATTTATTCCTCTATCTGCCTTTGCTCATCAAGGATGAAAGTGAGTAGGTGTGCTGGTCTCTGTTCTAGATGCACCCTCTTCTCCCTTTCCTCAAGGAATCTATTTTACATATTACTTGAAAGTGTGCACTGCTTTCTTAAGTTCGGTGTCATATTTGTGGTAACTATCAGATGCAAAGAGTGAGGAGTGCTGGCTAAAGCAGGTGACCTGAACAAAGCTATGCTAGTATTTACACATTTGAAGATGTTGCTTCTGTAAATCGTTGATGACATTATTCACACTCGATACATAATTTTCAAATGGCCATGCATTTGTGCTAATTTGATTTTATTGTCTATAAAAGTTAAGCATCAAGGTTTGATATTTATAATACATGTAAAGTATTTCTCATTTTACATCAAACTGCTGATTAGTCATCTAAATTGGTGGTTCTCAACCTTTTCAGACTTACAGCTCCCCTTTCAGGAGTATGATTTGTTATACATACCCCAGGTTTCATCCCACTTAAAAACATCAGACACAAAAGTACAAAGCTTGTCACAGCACACTGTTACTGGAAACTTGCTTACTTTCTCATTTTTACTATATAATTATAAAATAAATCAACTGGAATATAAATATTGTACTTACATTCAGTGTATAGAGTAGTATAAACACAACTTTGCATGCAATTTTAATTACTGACTTTGCTGGCGGTTTTAAGTGGTCTATTGTAAAACTATGTAAATATCTAAATGAGTTGATGTACTTCCTGGAAGACTTTTGCATAGCCTCGCAGATACTCGTAACCCTACTTGGGAACCACTGAATTTGCAACTCTAGATGAACATTGCATATGTGAATGTTTTGAAATAAATTCCTCAGGACAAATTGGAGACAACTCTACTGAAGACACTTGCTAAAGGCTTGTCTTTATGGGGAAACTTCTTAATATAATTATCCTACTAGTTCTGGAATAAGTGTGCATATGGGAAGTTACCTCTGTGTAATGAGTGGAATAATGCTGGAAGATTTCTCCATGTAGTGAGGTTGTATCGTTGGTGTGCTGTGGAAGGTTATATAGGGGCAAAATGCCTCTATTTATTTTGCTTCCAGCAGAAAGTGTGAGCTTCTCTGCTCTCTGATTTGAGAAGGATACGAAAGCTTGCCAGTTTCATAAAGAAGACCCATAAAGCTCTGATAGTGTGGCCAAACTCTAAAGCCTCAACTCCATAAGATCATCTAATAAACACGAACTAGTTCAGTTTTCCTGTTGCAGAATCTTACTTTGCATTCCTTGAGGTGTCACTCCAGTTTTCTTTCCACTGCCTTACCCTTTCCTCCTGTTTATCTGTTCTATTTCCCTCTCCAAATCTATTTCAATAGTTCTCTTTACTCAGGCCACTAATACCTCCCCTCTACCATTGTACACATTATCTTCCCAATTTGCTTTAAGAGTTTGAGTTATTCAGGCATAATGTTTAATTACATTTAGACTTGGAAGGATTAGATTTATTTATATGAAAATGTGGATAAATGTCCATTTCACTGTTTACAGACAGATGAAAAAATATTTCTATAGATCAAAATTTATACATTAGAAAGTAAGAAATGATTTAAGATTATTTACTTTTGTTTTGACATATGATGGCTATTTGTGTTTTAACAGTTATACAGCTTTAACTTTTCAAATCTGTGTCTGACTTAAATTTTCCACAGTGGCACAAAATAAATAGAAAAATGCTTAAATATCTGTCAATTGTTAAAAATGAATTCTGCCAAGCCTACCTGCATCTTTCTGTACTACATGGCAATTCCCAGAGGAAACTGGTTTGGACATCTTGCATAAGAATCAGTTCTTATTCTTGTCTTAATTTGTGATTTCACCAATACCTATTCTGAGGGTTTTGCTGCTGTTTTACTTCCTTAGCTTTACATGTTGAATTCTCTGAAAACATCATTTCAGATGTATCGGAGATCTAAGCTATCTCAACTCTGTGTCCTTTGGAAAAACCTTATGAGCTGCCACAGATTAGTACTAAAGAACAAATGTTGCTCAATAATGACTACTTATCAAAAAAATTGTTTCAATATTGAAGAAGAGACACCATGGTCTAGGCACAAATAATAATAGAATTAAAAATTTTCCTTTGAGAGATGTATCCGTAGGTGCTCCACAGAAGGTACTGCGCGTGACACAGTGGAGATTTTGTAGTGGTATTTGTTGGAGCCGTGCGTGTGACTTGGTAGCCTAGCGCGTCTCTTGGCACCGTTTTTGGAGCGTGAGCGACTCCAACTGTCTCAGTTCCTTCCCTACCGCCTTTGGTGACAGATGGAGTTCCTTTCTCTTTTACCTCAGCAACACCTGGCTTCAAAAAATGTGAGAAATGACGAGAAGCCATGCTGGCCTCAGATGGGCACTCAGTCTGCATAAGATGTTTGGGAGAAGAACATGTCTCCCAATAGGAGAAATCTTAGTACTAGAGCAAGACACAACAGAGAGCTGCATCTCAAATTACTGCTAATGGAAAAGTCACTGCAGGCAGATCGGGACCCAGGGCAGACCTAGAGGTGCCGCACACCCCGAGGAGAAGCTCGGCACCGACAGTGCAACCTCCTCACACCGCGGCTCCTCAGGCACCGGACCCTGTGGCGCCATGTGCATTACAGGATCTGTCATCGGCCATGGCACTGACAGAGCCAGATCAGCCCTTAATGGCACTGGAACAAATCATGTGCAGCACAACCAGGCAAAGTACATGCCTAGAAAATGCACCAAAAAGAAAAAGCACCATGGTACCGAGGAGGAGCGCATACCTCCACCACCTCCCTCACTCTTTATTGGTACTGAACTACCATTATTACCAAGAAGGGGAACATTATCACCAGTTCCCTTCTCCTGTGATGAGGAAGCTGAGGCAGAGGAAGTTGCCTCCTCTCCTCAACCGAACTCCTCTCACAGATTTGACTAGAGGAGGAGACATCAGAATATACTATTGTATCCATGGTACGGTCCCTCCTGGTATGGACCGCTCACAGTCTACCCACCCTACTGGCTCGGATACAAATCATGGTCGCTGTGGGTGTTGGGATATAGCAGACCATCCACCACCAGATCCTATAAGCCTTCATTGAAACAGCTCTAGAAATTACCAGACCCTCAATCCCTAGAGGATGATGAGGAAGGGGGGACACCTGACTTTTTTTTCCCTATGCATAATTCCTCACCTTCGCCAGCAGAGACTATTATTCAGTCTCCTTCAACTGCTGCTGACAACTCAAAACAATTTCAAGAACTCTTTAAATGAGTGGCAGTCTTTAGAGATACTACTGCAGGAGGTTGCTGAATCACAGCATAAACTTCTGAAAAATACTGCAGACAACTTCTTCTACAAAAATCGCCCTTCCAATAGATACTGCCTTAATGGAGCAAGCAGAACAGATTTGGCAAACTCCTCCCACTATCCTTCCAACACCTAAACGAGTGGCTAAAAAGTATTATATACCAG